>PVKS010021353.1:0-35359 GCA_004027875.1 Aplodontia rufa | reverse complement strand
TAGTGCTGGGGGGCTGTCATGACACTTCCAAGTGTAATCATTGATACTAAGTTTTGTGTGGAATTTTCAATCTTTCATCAATTTCAGTTTTCTTAGAAATATTGCATTGCTTTGAAACCTTTACCAAAATAAGTTAATCTCATCATCTGAATTAAACTTTGGCAGCAAATCTGATTTTACCTGATTTTGGAAATCTATTTTGATTTCACATTTCCTTCTTTTTTTTTTTTTTTTTAAGAAAGAAAAAATCTATTTATTTTTTTCATCTGGCTTTTGTTTCTCCAACACTTACTTGTGTTGTATATGTGGTGCTGGGGTTCGAACCCAGGTCCTCACGCATGCCAAGCAAGTGCTCCAACTGCTGAGCCACTGCTCCACCCCCTGATTTCATGTTTTCTAAGAGAAACTCTCACTGCATTAGAGAGTTTAAGCTACACAAACATGAGTTTTCCAAAACACAAGATGCTTTGTAAACAACACACATATTAGCCTTTATTAACAAAGGTGAAAAGAGAGCAGCGCTAACCTGTATTAGCTAATATGTCCTCCCTTTACTCTTTTATCCTTGTTTTTCCCTGCTCACAAATTAGTCTCCTGATAAAGACCAGGTATCTTGCTAGGTTCTGGGGTAGAGATCAATTAACTCTTGGGAGTTAATTATCTGGTATGGGAAGTAGGTTGGGTACATCAGTAATAACAGTGGGACTAAATGGTGACTGGTACCATGGGCATTGAGAATGAGGCACTTCTGGCCAGGAAGGCTGAGGAGGAGGATAGCTGTACGCTGGAGAAGGTAATGGTACTTGTTATTGGACTTAGGATGGCTGAGCTTTAGCCATTGGAATCTGATGAGAAAGTCACCCTCTAGGTCAGAGAAACAGGAGCAGAAGGAAAACCCTGCATAGGAGGAACCTTGTAAGCAGAGGTTCTAAGTCATCAACTGGTAGAACTGCAATATAATGCAAGTTGCCCTCCAGTTGGACCCAGGAGCTCCCTCATAGCAAGATGCCAGGTTGGGGGTCTACTTTCAAGGAGTGCTCTCTTTTTTTTTTTCATCCATTCCCTCAGAACTCTTAATATACATGTTGTGGATCTGTAATGCATTCTTTACTAGGATTTTTGTTTAAAAAGTTTCTTCCTCTGAGTACTTATTCCAATTCCCAAATTATTTTGGATGCAGAGTTAGCTGGTACTCAGGAGTGAATTTACAAGGTGGTGCCTTGTCATCCTAATGCCTCAGGGAGGATGCAGCTACCGCAAGAAAGAAAGGGAGCAGAAAGAGCTTTTGACTCTTTCTGACCCATTTCAGCTCACCCACACTAATTATTCCTTTACTTTGAAACATGAACATCATTGTTAATGTGCTGCTTTCAAAACAAACATATCCTCCTGCTCACCCACTCCTTTTACTACCTGGATTATCATTACAATCTGCAGAGTCGAGAGCATTTATAAACATTGCTCTATTATTCTTTATCTTACAGTAATAAAACCTAACATTTGCCAAGAGCTTATTTTACAGGCCAGGGTTTATAGCACTGCCAAAATTCTTTACATGTAATTTCTCATTTATTATTCAGAGCAATCAAAATGTAGCTCAAAAAAGATCAAGAACTTGCAGGAAGTCATCTTCTTTCATTTGGTAACTATTCAGTAAATGAGTCAAAATAGACATAGTAAACGCAGGAAACCAAAGAGAAAAGATGAACTGTGCTTCAAAATTAAAAACTTGTTTATAAAAGGGTGTTGTCAAAAAAAAAAATAAGATAGATCACAGAGTGGAAGAAAATATTTTCAAGCCACTGATAAGGATTCAGTATACAGAATTTACAAAGAACTCAGCAGTTTTTTAAACGTGCAAAGATTTTAAATAGCCATTTCTCCAAAAGAGATAAATACAAACACCAAAAAGTACATAAGATGCTTGACATCATAGTCATTAGGGAAATGTAAATCATAATCACAATGAGATACCAGTTCACACCCACTAGAGGCCTATTAAAGAAACAAACAAAAATAGAAAACAAGTCTTGGAGAGAAAGTGAAGAATTTGGAACCCAGGCATTATTGGTAGGAATGTGAGATGGCGTAACTGCTTTCCACAGAAGTTTGGCAGTTCCTCAAATTCTGCTTGTAGACACCCAAGGGAACTGAAAACAGGTATTTAAACAAAAATGTGTGTAAGAGTGTTAGTGGAACCACTATTCATGGTAGCCCAAACATAGAAACACATATATATCCGTCACCTGCTGAATTATTCAACAGTTGTGGTATAACCACACAATAGAGTGTTATTCAGCCATACAAGGAGATGAAATACAGATCCATGCCACAACCTAGGTGAATTTTTAAAACATACTAAGTGAAAGAAGCCAGACATAGAAGACTACATGTTGGATGATTGCATGTATGTGAAATGTCTAGGAAAAGAAAATCCATAGAGACATAAGGCAGGTTAGTGGTTGTGAGGCGAGGAGGGAAGGGTGGAAGCAGTAGACACTGCTAAGCATAGGATTTCTTTGGAGGGTGATGGAAACGTTCTGGAATTCATGGTGACGGTTACACAACATAGTGAGTATACAAAAACTACTAAATAGCACACTTTAAAATTGAGATTAGTTATGGGAATTGTAACTCAATAGGAAAAAAAATGGAATGATCTGTAAAACAAAATACGCTCTTAGAACTTACAGCTAGAAAGTAATGGAACCAAATCTTCAACCCAGGTCTCCAGCTTCGGGGTGCATGCTTGCAGACAGAATGCTAGAGACTTGATTTGGTAAGCCTGAGATGGGGCTGGACATCCACATGTTTAAGATTCAGTCTGCAGAGGTAGGTCCAGTGTCCCACTTGGACGGCCACTTGGATCTCAATTGTTGAGATGGTTTTCAGGTAATTAGTGCTGTATATTCCTGCCACGAAGTGCCACAGACTGCAGAGTGTCTGGAAGGAAGTCACCCTGTTACCTGGAAGGCAGGGAATCAGTGATCAACTTGTGGTCTAAAGCTCGGAGACCAGGCTTTTAGAAGGTGATATGGCGAGTCGCTTTGTTTTTTAATTTGTTTTGTCATTTGGGAAATAGGATGTTAACTTACGGGAATTAGTATTCAGTGCTCTTAGCCAGTAGCCAAGCAGCACCTCGTAGGCCAACTCAAACAATGATCAGGAGACTCAGGGAAACACTCATTTTGCTTGGTTTTCCTTCCCGTCACTGGACATAGTTCCTTAAGCAAAAAAAATGAAGGACATAGCACCTCTGGTTGCTAAGGCTCTGATTTGTTTCCAGGAGGTGTGTCCTACCAGTGGACGGGCATCCCTTTTAGATGATCATGACCTTGCCTTTGAGCTGTGGGTGTGTTAGTCTGTTAGTGGAAATGTGAGGTCCTTCTGCCCATCAGTTGGCAACTGAAATTATCTTAGCATCGTAAGTCTTTGGAATGTGGTGGTGTTTATTTCAAGCTGTTTGTGTAGCTTGTGACGCCGTCTTGCTGTCTCTAACGTCCAACACATAATGAAGCCATTTTGTTTCCCTGGTGCTGCCGTGCTACTTTTCTTTGCCTGGCGTGTTAAGTGCAGGAACTCTCCCTGCCACAAGTGGTCATCTGCGTTTCCTGCTTAAGGACTGATGATAAGTAGCTATTATGTTGAGCTGCAGTGAGGCTTTTTTCTGCACTTACGCTTATTGACTTAACTATAAAGGATACAAGTGGCCAGCTAGATAAAGAGGCACGTAGGATGAAGTCTGAAAGAGTCCTGAACACAGGAGTTTCTGTCCCCATGGAATTAGGGTATCCTCGTCTCCTACACTGTTTTAGTTGGCTTCTTTGCTGCTGAGTCCAAAAGACATTACAAGAACAATTTTGGGAGGAAAAGTTTATTTTGAGGGCTTATGGTTGCAGAAGTCTTAGTCCGTAGAAGGCTGGCTCCATTCCTTGGGGCTCTAGGTGAGGCTGAACATCAGGGGGAAGGTGTGGTTCCAGGGAGCAGAGTGTAAGACTCCAGGTCAGATACAAATATATATCCCAGATGCAGGCCCCAGTGACCAACCTCCTCCTGCCACACCCTACCAGCCTAAGTTGCCAGTTAATTCCTATCAAGGGATCAGCTCACTGATTGGGTTAAGACTCTCATAACCCTCAGGCTTCCTGATTGTCACATGTGAGCTTTTGGGGGACACCTCACATCAAACCATAACACTAACCCAGAAGTTCTCTGAACCACTTCATTTAGGGAGTTTTATGGAACCCCCATTACGTGGCATGATTGGTTAAATTATTAGCCACTGGTAGTAAACTTGATCTCCAGCCCCGCTCTGCTCCCTAGTGGGTTGGGGGAGAAAGGGGGGCTGAAGAAAGATTTCACTGCTCCAATCACCTGATTGGCTCCATGATGAAACTTTTTTTAAAGAGGGACAGTGAGAGAGAGAGAGAGAGATAATCTGTTTTATTTAGTTTTTCATGTGGCTTTTGTTGCTCTGAGATACTTCATTGTGTAGGTGGTACTGGGGTTCAAACCCACATCCTTGCACATGGCAGGCAATCCCCGTAACACTGAGCCACTGCTCCAGCCCCCATGATAACACTTTTTAAGAGATACTCCCTGAATGGTAGATAATTGCCAGTGATGGGCACAGAGACAGTACTCGTTCAGGCTAGCCAGCATTGTGACTGTTGTCATCTCTGAAGATCTAGTCGTGTTTCAGTAATGACCCTTGAATACAGAGACAGAACGAGGCTAAGAGGTGGGTTGCCACACAGCTGATCTCCTCTCTTACCCAGTGGGCTTAACATGTCAAGTTCAGTGGTAGGTCACCAGAGCACCCACCTGCGCTTCACTCCCAGCTCACAGAACACCTTTTTCTACAGTAGCTTGTCTGGTGCTCTCAAAGTTAGTGTCCACTTGTGGCGGTCAGCATGCCACTCTTCTCATAGGACCAGTAGCCTGCCCAAGGTCAGACATGTAGCCAGGTTTAGAGCCAGCATATCATGCTTTTGACACCAAGGCCATGCATTTCCTGGAACTACAGCCATCTGCAGTGGAGAGGAAGAAGAGAACAGAGAAGTGGCTGCCCTCTGAGATATGGCAGGTGGTGGTGGCTCTGTGCCCCATCCATGCATGGCAGGAGCTGTGAAGCTCTCATGCAGAGAGAATCAAGTGCATAGACAGTGCAGTCAACAGTGTGTTGGCATTTGCTTTTTATGCCATTACTAATGACTGGCATGGTCATTTTGTCCTCTCTGCACTCCATCCTCCATTCCTGCTCCTGTTCCCAAAAACTAGAAATTTTTTTTTCCAAAAACTAGAAATTTTTAAAATGACTTTCTATGAGAAGCTTGCTTCAAATTGTCCTCCTAGAGTAAATGTCAGTTTGTTTGTTTTTTTTTTAACAGGGAGAGGGAGAGAAATAAACAATTTTATTTAGTTTTTCATGTGGCTTTCTTGTTTAGACACTTTGTTGCGTACATGGTGCTGGGGTTCGAACCCATGTACTTGCGCATGCCAGGCAAGTGCCAAAACCGCTGAGCCACGGCTCCAGCCTTAAACATCAGTTCTTTAAATTGCTTTGCTTCAGTGGTGTGTGTGTGTGTATGGATGGATGGATGGATGGGGGGGGGATTAGAAAATGAAGCTGAAGAAGAAAACATTTTTCTCACTCAAAAGGTGAGTGGGAGCAGGTGTGTGGTGTTCACGCAGTGGGGTCCCACCTTAGTTGGAACATCCTTTGCATGTGGCTCGGATCTGTTTGCCTGTTCGTAGAGCACACCATCCAGGAAAACTTCCTGCAGGGATGGACGTGTTCATGCTCCTTGTTGTCAGCTGTGGGTTGAGAAGGAGCAAGGAACTGGAAATACTGTAGAATCGCCAGAGGCTAAAGTTTTTTGTTGTTGTTATTTTATTGTTTTGTTTGGTGCTAGGGATCAAACCCAGGGGTGCTTTACCCCACTGAGCTATATCGTTTTTATTTTTTTTATTCTGAGATAGGGTCTCATTACATTGCTAAGAGTTTCACTGTGTTGCTAAGGGTGGCCTCAAACTTGGAATTCTCCTGCTTGAGTCTCACAAGTCTCTGGAATTACAGGTGTGCACCACTGCACCTGGCTTGGAGGCTAATGTTTTTAAGGGAAAGAAAGAGATAAAATTAGAAAAGTATTCAAGGGCCAGAACATAAAAGAGTTTAATTCTATGCGGAGAAATCTCACTTGCGTTCCTATAGAATGTGATAAAAACCTGAATGTTAGAAAATGAGGATTCAAATGTGTTTTCCAGTTAAATGATTGACCAAAAGGGTCTCTGTCCTCTCATCCCTGTTGCTGAAAGACTTTATAAAATAGCATTTCTGTTAAGTTTTTCAAAGATGTCACCCTTGAAGAATGTTGGCACTTGTAGGTCTGGAGTAATCGCTCTGAAGGCCAGTGTGATAGGATGTCTTATTGATGCTGAGTGCACAGATGGAGCTTGAAATGGACTCCAAGATGTACCCTGGAATTTCTTGATGTTACTTCATTTGTAGCCCGTTCCTGGGCATCTGCGTCATGCGGGGCCCACCATGACATGGAGGTGAGGTGGTCCTCATCATCTGTAGGGAGACAGAAAAACAGATAAAATCCATGGAGAAATAATGTGTGGGCATGATTAGAGAAGCTTCCAGTAGGGACAGGAATTCCTAAATACCAGTGTCCTACAGCTAATTGTGATTCTGTAAACTGATGGGGCTCCTGAGTGGAGCCCTCTGCCTTGGACAGAAGTCTTAACCCTGGTGGTGGAGAGCGTGGGTGCATAGTCAGGGAGCTCTAGTTCGCAGGCCCATCTCCCTGTGAGCAACTGGAGCTAGTTCTGTGCTCTCACCTCTGCACCCTTCTAGAAACAGGGATGTGATCAAACTGCTTAGCTCATGAGAGCTGAGTAAAAGAACTTGTGTGAAAAGTTTAGGGCAGTGCTGGACACAAGGTTTAAGTGCCCCTCTAGCATTACCTGTTTTCATTATTCAGGTGCAGTAATGCAGTCTTTTTATTCATGTGCTGGGATACAGCTTTCCAGTCCCTTGATACCATTGCTTAGACATGCTCTGTATTGGAACAGAGATCTCTGGGGAGCTGGATGAACACTGACCTGCCTTTTGTCTGTACCTCTAGTTCAGTCATATCTCTGCTCCAGCCACTTGGGCTGCTCCAGCACCAGTGGTTAAGGTGTTTTTCTCTTTTGAATTTAAGTCTGGCCTAACCAGGAGGAATTGTTCTACATACATGTTATGAAATCATCATGAGGACTGCAGCTGTAATTTGTAGTGACTGTGATATCAGATGTCAAATATTAGCCATAATTTGTTGGTGGTGCATCTTTATAAAATACACGAAATTTGTTGTATACTTTTTTTTTGTGAACATAAACAGGAGGATGTATGTTTTCAAATTTTTCAGGTAATTATACTTGCTCTCTTTTTTATATTGCTGGTAAATTGCCAATGTTTTCTGTTACAGTTTCTTCCAAGATGGCTTGAAAACAGCTGATAAATTGAAGCAGTACATTGAAAAACTGGCTGCTGATTTATATAATGTAAGTTCTCCGTGCAGTGTGTGCATTACAACTTGGGACAAGCCTCAGTAAATTTGAAATCTGTATTAGAAGGGAACTAAGGACAGAAAAGCTTAAGTGATGTGTCAGTATGAACCTAATGCAGGCCTTCAGTTTAGCTCAGACAAGCCATCACTGGTCAGATATTCTAGAGTACCATTTCAGGGCAGAGGAGGAGCAGGGAGGGGAGTACCTAACCATCAGTTCTGGATGGTTCTCTGTTCAGGACTCAGTAGCTTCCTGTTTTAGTGCCCTTTGGTCAGCAGTTAGAGAAACAATATTTGACCATGGTAGGATGTAAATTACATAACCACCTCTTGAGTAGGCAAGATTATGGATTTCTTTTGATTGTTTTATTTTATTTTATTTTATTTTATTTTATTATTTTGAGTATGTGTTTCACTTTTGTAACAGGAAATTTAGTTCTGAGAAAAAAAACTAAATGCATACATAGAAATGATAAACTCCTTGCCTACTTGAAGCTCTTTGTGAGCAGAATTTTAAAAATGTGTCTTGTGAATCTGCTATATCTTCTATAAGGTTTTGGGATTATAGATAGTGCCTTGTACAGATTGAGAATCTATGATCCAGACGTGCAGAATCCAAAATCTGAAACTTTTGAAACACTTGACCCAAGTGGAAAATTCCACACCTTACTCCATGTCACAGGTCACAGTCAAAATGCAGGTGTGCTAAATAAAATTACCTTGCACTTGTGTTTATAAGGTACACGTGAAAAGAATACACAAAAAATGAATTTCATGTGTAGACTTGTGTCCTGTCCTCAAGATATCTCAACATGTTATTCAAATATTCCAAAATCGTAACAAAAAGAAACATCCTAAACACCTGTGCTCCCAAGAAGTTTAGGCAAGAAATTTTCAACCTATAGTGTTAAATAACTTTAAAAACACATAGTGTAGTATTTTTTTCGTAATTTTCTCTTAGTAGTTCACATGGTTCAGATCAGTTAAATTCCAAGTGATTTTAAAAAGCAGGAGCCTCTTGTCCTCATGGAATTGGCAAATGTCTGTTATGCACTGGCCCAAAATTCTTGGTCGTTCAAGTGATTCTCTTCTGGCCCATTTAATCACATCATGGTATGCCTCCTTCCACCCTCTGAAAAGCTGGACAAAACGGTCTCAGTGTTATTTCTGTTTAACTTAGTGCTTCAGGGTTTTGCCTAGGGCAGATGTATTATTTATTAAGAAAGCGTGGTGCAATTCCAAAACTCTGGTAATGTCTTAGGATGAGAAGACCAGGCCTCTCCTATCAAAAATAAGACTGTATGAAGGTCTTTAATAAGAAAATCAACTGTGTAATTGAATTTATCTTATGAGGGGTATATTTGGATAAATCAAACTCTACTCATAAAAGTATAAATGACAAGTAATAGAGGTGATTTTTTTTCTTTCATAGATAAAACAGACCCAGGATGAAGAAAAGAAACAGCTCACTGCACTCCGAGACTTAATAAAATCCTCTCTTCAGCTTGATCAGAAAGAAGTAGGTGGTTTATATGTTCCCAGCAGGGCTAACAGTGTAAGTGAGGCTGCTTGTGCTACCGATACCTTTGTGTTTCTGATCTGCAAAACAGGCGCATTGATGACTTCCTGCCAGGGTGATTGTGGGGACAAATGAGAAATAAGGATCTGTAGTGATGCCCAGCGTAGAAACTGTTTTAGTTTCCTTTCCCTGTTTTAAGAAAGATAACCCTGATCTATAGTTCTGTGACTGGAGTTCTGACTCTCTTCTTGAAGGAAAAATGTATAATCCATGACCTCTCCTTAGACCCTTCCCTCCCACCACCACCCCCCTCTCTTCTCTGGGCAGTCAAAAGGGCATGTCTCATTTTGCCAGAAAAATAAGGAAATATTATGATGCAGAATCCTATAAGAGCTTTGCCCCGCAATCAGGAAAATTAAGGTGAAGTGGTCCTTGCATTTTAAAACACAGTGTATGGTGCATGGCAGATGTTAGCGTCTGCAGTAACCTTAATTGTAAGGTCATTTATTCAAACATTTAACTAATACCTAGTGTGTGCCAAGCACTGTTCAGGGTTATTAAGCCTTCATCCTTCTGTTGAGGAGCTCACTATCTGGGAGTCAGCAGTATGAACCAGTCAGCCATACTGAATCGGTATCAGTGCTATTCAGGATGCCCTGGGAAGTGGTCTGCAGCCAGAGAGGAAACTAAGAGACCCAGAGGTAGAAGACCACAAACAGTTTTGGGCAGGGTGAGTACAGGAGTGAGCAGTGGGTTTCTGAGATAAAAACTCAGATCTGATTATGAAGGACCTTGGATGTTGGACTTCATAATAAGGGAGAATTAAAGAATAAACACTATTTGTTACATGGGAGAAAGTCAAATGTGCCTGTTTGTGTTATGAAATGACTGTGGATTGAATTTAAGTACAGTATTTAAATGCAATATTAATAAGCACATAAAATACATTTTGCAGGGGGTTAGTAGAGTATGGTACTAGGGGTGCCTAACCCACTGAGCAATATCCCTAGCCCATTTTATTTTTTATTTTGAGACAGTCTCACTAAGTCGCTTAGTGCCTTGCTAGGTTGCCGAGGCTGACTTTGAACTTAGCATTCTCCTGCTTCAGCCTCCCGAGTGCTAGGATAACCTTCCCAAAGAACTGTTTGCTCCATAACTACCTTTAGGCTGTAAATTTTCTGTCTTCAGTGGTGATATCTGTCCGTCATATTCAGGGTCTACTGAATCAGAAAGCTTTCTCAAAAGCTTTGCGTTTGAGTCACAGAAGGGCTCTGAATAGCGCATCACAGCGTGATTTGCAGGTTGGGAGATTGTGTTGCTCTTCACTGTCTCCTTTGCAGTGCCTGGCACGTTGCCTGGTACCCCAGAACTGCTCGGTAAATGTTAGTAAGACAAAGCAGAAGGAATCTTTGTCCACCTGTCCACACATTTCATTGACAATTGAAGTAGAGGTTTGGTTTTAAGTTGAACACAAGAAATATTTATAATGCCACTAAATCAGTGAGTGTGTAATTGCTTGCAAGTTAAGGAGATCTGAGATTTTAGTCCTTAATAATATGTTTTATGTTAATTGGGTTTCAAAGAAGAAAGTGAAGTGATGTGTCTGCACTACTAATAGACAATAGGAAATTGAACTAAAAAATAATAGGGAAATTTCATTCCATAGTTTACGTTTCCTGCCACATATCATGAAATTTCCCTGGGGTTTTAAGTTCATTGTTTATTTTTAGTGTGACATATATTTGCCCAGGTGAGCTTCTCATGATTTGACTTCAGTTATACTGTGAAAGAATTCAGGGCCTATTTCTTCAGTTATGTTTATGTATGAGTATGTTGATAATTCACCAATATCTACTTTCTCAAAAAGAAAATCCTTTTCATTGATTTATAGTATTCTGCTAAGTGATCATCATTTCTACAAGTGCACAAGTGATAAGTGATAGGACTTTATTAAGTCATGAAACTCATTAACATTCATTTAGGGGCTGTAGCAGCGGCTCAGCAGTTATGGTGCTTGCCTGGCATGCACAAGTATGTGGGTTCAAACCCCAGCACCACGTACACAACAGAGTGTTGGAGCCACAAAAACCACGTGAAAACTAAATAAAATTGATTCTCTTTCTCTCTCACTGTCCCTCTCTTTAAAAAAAAAAAAAAAGTTGCTAATGCTTGACTTCATAACAAATTGCTTTCTTTCTGCTTAATTTAATGAAGTAAAAGCGTAGAATTAAGGCATTTTACACACCCTTAGAATTACATTTGCCTGATATACAGCAAACCCATCTGATCGTTGTTTAGAATTTAAGTTTTATGTAGGCTACTAATTATACATAAGGAACATTTTCATGCTAAGTTTACAGAATAGTTTTTATATGTCATTCTTCTGAATCCTTGTTTAGAAAAAGTATGGGTGTTTTTAAAGGTCATCAAGTGAGTTAAGGTCAGAGATAATTTTAAAGCATTCAGACAAACATAAGAATTAAGTGGGCATTTGAAGAGAATTTTAGTTCACTGACAGGGGTTTCACGGAAGAAGGTAATGATGCTTTTAATAAGAATTGATTTTCAAGGAGATTTTAGATTTTGTTCTTAATGTTTCTGGGAGATAGAGGGGGACCCTGACTAAATTGGTAGTTGTGATTCTTATGGGATTTCATTGGAGTAAAGCAGAAAGCTCTGTGGATTTCACTGATCCCTGCCCTGGTTTTGTCCTGTCCCTCAGTTCCTTGCTATCTGAGCTGATTTTCAGTCCTAATCTCTTATCAGGTTATGGACATACTGATGCCACCTTCAAAAAAATTGTCCCATCTCTTACTTCCAGTGACTGTAGCTAGAGGCACTGGTTAGGGTAGGAGGGCTGCTTCTCTTGCCTCTCTGGCATTTAGTCCAGTCCCTCAGTCCCGTCTTCATCCAGAAAGGGTGGAAATACCTACCAAGGAGGAGTTGGTGAGCTCTATTATTGTGCAATTCAAGGCTCTTTCTCTGCTTAAAGTGAATATTTAGGGGAGTCTTCCAAGAGACTCCTAGATTCCTACCCATGTGACTAAAACTGCCAGTTACACAGAAGGAATCTGGATTGTTACAGAGAAAAACCACTGAGATTAAGAAAGTGACTGAATTTGTAACCTTTTTAACATGAGCCCACTCGCCTGGTGAAGTGTACAGTCCACTCTCAAGTCGCCTGATGAGCCAGCAGGACAGCGGTGTGGTCAGTGTGAGCATCCACCTCCACGTCAGGGCTGTGTCCTCTGCAGGGCCCTTGGTCCCTCCATCCTGGCTTTTAGGAGGAGTTTGAACACAGAATTTGTCGCAGGTAGAAGAGCCTTCCAAGGGGGCACTGTCCTAGAGACTCTCCTTCCACTGTTGTTAACACCAGTTTGCCTCCCTGAGCACACACTGTTGGACCTGAAGGAACCAGCCTGGCCTTGAGGTTTGCTGAACACAGCCCCCGCCTTGCAGGTGTTGCTCGTGAACTGGGCGCATTTACTCACTTCTCTTTGTTTGGCCTCCTGCAATTTGTGGCTCTTCTTAGGTTTTCTGAGTAATTAATTTTGATTTGCAGTGAGTTATTGATTCCCTGACCACATGCATTTGTCTCATCAGCCACTTAATCTTGGTAAAATGTGTATCTTGTGTCCTTCCATTCAGCTGTGTGTCTGTTATCACTTAACACGGCCTGCAATAAAACCTGACAGGTATTAAGACGTCGATTGTCCCATCCACCAGGGTTTACCATGATTCTGGAGGTTTGTTTTCTGGTATTACCTTCACAGCAATGTTTTCCTTATACATTATTTGAAACGCTTAAATTGTGGGTGACAAACCTGCAACAAAACTAACTCTTTTCCAATGTTCTGCCTTTTTTCTCTTTGCTTTTGCGCTTCCTGATCGAAGTCTAGGAGAGTAAGTCCGTGCTTCTCGTGAGAATGTGTTGTCCTACTTCTGTGTCTAGACCACGTGTCCTCGTGCTGCCGTCCAACATTGTTCATTTGTTTCTTATACTTTCACGATGTAGTGGCTGCTGTAGCCACGTGATCCTTAGAGACCATGGTACAGCACTGTGGAGTGTCCCTGTGGGCTCCCGCTGGCTTCCTCTGTGTTGCTAGTTTGGCCCTGTCCCCACCCTGTTCACCACATCATAGCCTTCCATTGCCGTAGGCCATCTTCTTAAAAACTGAAAGGTATAGTACAGGTGAATTTTACAGAATACTGCAGGTTGACCATCCCTTATATGAAATGCTTGGGACCAGAAATGTTTTAGATTTCAGGATGTTTCAGATTTTAGAATATTTTTGTAGACTTTACTAATTGAACATCCCAAATCCAAAATGTTCCAAATCCCAAAACTTTGGGGACAACATGTCAGCACTCAAAAATTTTCAGATTTTAGACTCTCCAATTAGGGATGCTCAACATGTAGTTAATTCCAAAGGAAGAATTTCATAGTAAGTCTTTATACCTCACTCGAAGGTTCTCCTGTCGTTGAAGATTTCCCTTTTATTTGGAAAATATCAGCAGAATTTATAAAGGGCGGAAAGGCGCGCCCTGCGGGAAGAAGCCTTGGGGTTGCCCGGGTTTTGCTTTACAGTGCCCTTCTGTTTTTCCACTGCCTCCAGTGCTTGCCACTGCTGCTTGTGCACACTGGGTTGAGTCGTGGAGTAGTCTGCCAGCGCCCTGTGTGTGTGTGAACTCACGCAGAGGAGAGCTGGGCTCTGAGCTAGACAGCAGACCCATGTCCTGCTTTGTGACTGCCCTGTCTCTTCCTCCAAAAGGAAGGCAAGGAAGCACGTGACAGCCCTAAAAGCTTCATAACTCTCTTACATCAGTGGGCAAAGGCTCAGTAGCAGAGTAGAGTCCAGGATTTGAAAATTGTCTTCAGCTTTAGCTTAATCTGTGGTTTCTATTTTCTAGGATTCCCAGAGCCGGCAAGGAGGGTACAGCATGCATCAGCTGCAGGGCAATAAGGAATACGGCAGTGAGAAGAAGGGTTATCTGCTGAAGAAGAGTGATGGGTGCGTAAGACCCCACGGCCCAGTGTGTGATCGGCCTGCTTCCTCAGTACTCGTAACTAGCGACTTTTTCTAGCCTTGCAAATTGTGAAACACGCTTAAAAGTTTTCTAATGCACTGATTTTCTTCACATTAAGTGTGAGATTTAACCTGCTGTCTTTAAAAGAAGCAGTGATTGTTTTGTGACCCCTCTCACTTATAACCTGTACTTTTAGGAAGGCAAGAAATGAGAAGCCTACCTCTCAACTTTGAGTTAATAATGCAATGTCCTCCACCTGGGATCTGACCACTCAGATCCCAACCCCAGGGTCACCCTTGACTTTTTTTCTTACAGTACAGCCAATCTGACAAAAGCGCTTCCTGTTCTAACTCTAAAAATAATGCACCTGTAGTCGTTGCTGCCCTGCTCTGGGATTGTTTGCCCACCAACAACTCTCCTGAACTGCCACCTCCCAACTGGACTCTCTGTCTCTCACACTTCTCCCTCTCCACCTCATCTCTACACAGCACAGAGAGTGGTCTTTCCTTTCTTTTTTGTTTGGTTGGTTGCTTGGTTGGTTGGTTTATTTTGATACAGGGAATTTATCTCAGGGGCACTTTAGCACTAAGCTACATCCCTAGTCCTTTTTATTTTTGAGACAGGATTTTGCTGTTTCTGAGGCTGGCCTCAAACATGTGGTCCTCTTTGCCTCAGCCTCCCAAGTAGAGGGATGCACCACCACACCTCTTCAGAGTGGACTTTCTGCATGTAAAGCACATGATATCATTCATTTGCTTACATTGCTCCAGTGACTTCCCTTTGCATACATAGCGTCTTGCCTGGTCTCTCTCTCCAGCCTCCTTGCGCCATTTTGCCCCCTGGTCCTGGCTTTTCTGTTGTGTGAATGATGTTTCTGTTTAACAGTAAGTGCCTGAGTAGGCTCTTGATCATTCCCTTTGCTAGTTGTCATCCTTTGAAAAGAAAACTTGTTTTCTGACTGCTTGTGGATATGTGTTCTTGGCCTGATCTAAGATGTATACAATGTATACCTTGTTTTGTTGAAACTGCAAATATTTCTCTTACATATTTCTGGGGTCACAGTTTTCACTCTGTTCATGCATTCAATAAGTATCTTTTGAGAGTCCTGTGTCTCTAGGACTCCCTCTTCAAGGCACCTGAAATATATAACATTAGGCAAAAAGAAGTCCTTATATTTGCAATACTTATATTCCAAGGAAAGAGACACAGTGCACTATCACATTGTTTTTGAAGCAGTAGAACATTCCCAGTTTTTAAGCATTGTCACCTGGAGTCATGGTGACTTTCTTGAAATTAGAATTGCCTGTTTATAAGAGGTTAATATCTGCATGTTCAGAAAGATCAGCAGTCTTTTCATCATATTGTTTAGTTCAGACCCTAAAAGCATGTCATGAGCATCTGTTGTGAGCCTGCCGTGCTGCCAGGTGCCTCTCAGTCATCTCCGCCTGACTAGATCATACAAACAGTAAGCATGAGAGTCCAGATTGGAACCCAAGTTCCTGACTGTGCACAGGAGTCTCCTTCATGGTTCAGAGTGGCCATCACTGTCGTCGACCAGCCTGGGCATCCGCAAGACATAACCTGGCACGCACTTGCCCTCCCCTTCTCCATGCGCTCATTTCATACACGTTCAGCAACACCAGTCTGTGAGCCAGTCTGCTAGATGCTGGAATGCGAAAGGTGGGGAGTCTGTTGGCAAGAGATAAGGGAAGAGCTCCTGCATCTTAGAGTTGGGAGGTTAGAGTCAGGTGGTCTGACCTTCTTGTAATTGCTCAGGCAGCACAGATGAATAGTTATAACCCAGAATTGTGGGTTGCTTCTGTGGAGGAAGAAGACACTGAAGTGCCTCTTCCTGAAGACAGACTCATTTGCTAACAGTAACTGCTGATATCTTGTGATTTTCTCCTAAGGGTCATTTGCATTAGTAATTTCTGACCCAAATTTCAAAATGCTCCTTGTTTCTTAAGAATTGTTATATAATTTCAAAACCCAATTTAAAATGTTTAATAATTTTAAAACTTTATGGCCCAGAGGCATTTATTGAGAGGCAAAGGAGCAATCGCCTTACTTTATATTATCCAAATAATCCCAGAAGGTGGGCATTAGTGTCTTCATAATACAGATAAGGAAATGAGTCTCTAAGAGATGCAGTAACATGAGCAACGTGGTGCTTTTCCAGGATCGTGCTAGGGACCAAAGCCCAAGTGATCCAGCATCAGAATGGATGCTGAGCTGTGCAAGGCTGCCTTCTAGTAGGAAAGCATGGGAGCTGCTGTTCTCAGCCACGCAGGGCACATCTTAATACTCCTTCCCCTGGCGCTGTGGAATGCCTCAGTAGTTGTCTCTCAGCCAGAAAGGTCAGTGCTTTGTGTTACTCTCCTTGGCTTCATTGCCAGTGCAAGAGAATGTGGACATTTGTGTTGTGGTTTCTTAATACATGGAGAAATGAAGGAATAAAAGCTTAGCTGAGTAAACTGAGCAGGTATGCTCCTCAAGGTGGAGTGGTTTGCCCACCCAGTTGTTTGGTATTTTGCAGTGTGGTGCTATAGAAGGCTGGTACTGGTTTGGCTTAGTGCGCACGGGCTCTACCTCGCCTGACTTCACAAGCTTCTTTGAGAAAGAGGACATCAGAACCACTTGTGGAAGGCTGATGCCATGAACCGGTTGCAGGCATTATTACTTGACGGGTATTAGCTCTGATCAAACTTATGCTAATCAGGACTTAAAGAAGAGAGTGTGTGATTTAACTGTAATTCGAGGACAGTTCCTAATTAGTGGCTCTGGACGACCTCCGAAGAAGACTAGCATTTTGAACACACCGTATTCAGGTTATATATCTGGTCAAATGGAGTGAAATTCTCCCTCTGAAAAATATGGTCTGGAGCAAGCTATACTTTTAATAAAAACATATATAAGAAGTCTGTGTGCTTTATGTTGGTTTTAAATTTATGTTGTGGCTGTTTCTTTAGAGGACTAATTTAAGGAGGAAAAGAAAAATTCAAGTTTGTGTTTTTAAAGACTGGGAAAGATAGAGTGGTCCCCTCTGGAATCATTTGTTTCCATGGCAACAGAAGGCCTGCTAAGTCCTCCCCCAGCCCAGGGACTCCTGTTCCTGCCCGTTCCTATCTATGTGATGGAAGTGGTCCCGGTATCATAGCTGCACTTGATGAGTGTGCACAGATCTGCCCCATGGGGCGTCTCTTGATCATACCTGGGGCTTGGAAGGAAACTCTTCCGAGTTGAAATTCGCTCTGTTTGGAGTTTTCCATCCTTCAGCATCATCAGTTCAAAATGTGTTTCACATCTACTTAAGAATGGTTTAGCCACAGTTAACTGTCCCATATCAGGAATAGTTTTGTTTCCAAGGGCTCCAGGGCATCATTTTGGCACT
The DNA here is from genome assembly GCA_004027875.1 of Aplodontia rufa. Taxonomy (NCBI): domain Eukaryota; kingdom Metazoa; phylum Chordata; class Mammalia; order Rodentia; family Aplodontiidae; genus Aplodontia; species Aplodontia rufa. Next base: position 17,863 of record PVKS010021353.1, on the reverse strand, counting down.
GGAAGACCCCTAAAAGGGAGGTGTATGAGTCACCAAAAATAATCACAGTCATTCTTGTGCCTTGGACCCTGAGATCTTTGCTACATCTGAGGCAGCCTCACCCCCCTTGTTTCCTGCATGGCAGACTTCTTTTTTAAAATGCATTTAATAGTAGATATAATCAGTTAATAGAGCCTATTGATAAAAGATTGACATATACAGTTAACAACTTCCTACTAGCACAATCCCTAATGTAGGTCTGGGCTTCCTTTTCTAGAGAAGAGTCTTTTTTACTTGTAACTATAACTCATTTGCTCATTCTCCTGTGATTAAATTTCTGTCATTTCTGTTTTTCATTTTCAAAAACAGTGTTATAACGACCATCTTTGTGTTTGTCTGCTGTCTGAGTTACCTCCACTTGGCTTATAAAAGCAACCAGAGGGGCTGGAGCGGTGCTCGGTGGTTACGGTGCTTGCCCAGCATGTGCAAGTACACGGGTTCAAACCCCAGCACCCACATACACAACTGAGTGTTAGAGCAACAAAAGCCATGTGAAAAACTAAATAAAAATTGATTCTCTCTCTCTCTCTCTCTCTCTCTCACTCACTCACTGTCCTCTCTTTAAAAAAAAAAAACAAACAAAACAAAAAAAAAAACCAGAATTTTGTTTTGTGTGGTTAAAGCAAGGAGGTCAGGTTCTTTATTTTGGAGTGGGTTCTTTTTGTAATTACTGTTTTGCATCATACCATATGATTGCATGTCCCAGAGTGATTTAGACACTACATCTAGCTGTTTAACTTGCTCCCTAGGATCCGGAAAGTGTGGCAGAGAAGAAAGTGCACCGTCAAGAATGGCATTCTGACCATTTCACACGCAACCGTAAGTGTGCCTGTGCTTTCCCTGGTCCTCACGCTGCGCTTGCTGGCCTCCTAGACCAAAAAGCTTACAAGGTGATGTAACCAGAACTGAAAGAAGGTCCACTTGTCTTTAATGTGTGGATTTGGATAAGATCATTTAGGATATTCTTTTATAAAACATTGATTTCATCTTGTCTGTGGTGGGTGCCCTGTGTCCTTCTGTGTCACTGCCTTTTGGCTCTCTCAAACTGAACTGGATGTTGCTTGACTTTATAATCTTATCTTTTGGGAGATATTGGCTGTTCTGAAAAGCCTAGAACCTGCACTGTAAAGATGATAGAGGATGTCCTTTGCATGAGGACGTAACGTAGGAAACACAACAATGAGTATAAAGGTGTTCAGTCATGCTGGTCACCAGGAGTGCACAGTAAGACAGGGAAGTTCTTTGCTCTTTGTAACTAGCAAAAAATTCTTTTTAATTCTCAAAGATGCAAGCTTGGGTCCTAATGGAAAATGTATCATACAGTAGACTGCAGTTTGTTCCAGGAGTAATTTAGCCCAGTAACGTCGCGTGGAGGATCAGCGTACTGTTGAGCCGCAGTAGCCTATGCCAAGTGAGGCTCTGCGATTAGGATAAGCAGTTGCTGAGAGCATAGTAGAAACCAGGATGGGCATTCATGGCAATGGCAGGTTTTCATTACAGCCGAATTTGAATTTCTCTATCAAGGAAAGGATGTACCACTTACCTGCATAAAATTTATTTCACTTAATCACCCCAACAGCACTTTTGGTATCATGACCTTCCTTGTACAGTTAAAGAAACTCGACCCAAGATCTGTAACTTGGAAAGTAACTGATGGAGTAAGCTTGTGTCTGTCACACCCAAGTTCATGTGGTCCTGTTAGACCTCTTCCTGTAGAGCCTGCCTCTTCTGGACTCTGACCTCTTAGCAGGCACCCATCTGCTCCTGGTCTTTAGCCCAGCACACAGGTCTAGACACATGGAAGGCACTTGGTCCTGCTTCTGGCCTAGTAAATGATGTCATGCATCTTAAAGATTGTAGTCACTTATGGAACTTAAGCAGTTGCCTCATCTCTGTCCCTTGCTCCTGAAGAACCCTGTGGTGAGTCCTGTCCGCAAATGGTCTCCCTGAGTTTTTTTTTTTTTTTTTTTTTTTTCAAGAGAGAGAGGGCAGGGGGAGAGAGAACTTTATTTAATCTATCTGGATTTTGTTGCTCCAACACTTAGTTGTGTACGTGGTGCTGGGGTTTGAACTCGAGTCCTTGCGCTTGGCCAGGCAAGCACCGCAACCGCTGAGCCAACGCTTCAGCCACCCGGCCCCCGGAGATTTTTAACTATCATGCCACTGTTGTTCAGCCATCCATCTGGTATCAGAAATCCTGCCTACAGACTTGGACCAGTTAGTGGGCTTCATTGAAGCTGTCTAGCAATCACTCACTCACTCAGCGTTTGTTAACCCATGCACTGGCCCAAGCATCAAAGTTACATGAGTGGAAAATTGAATGATTTTTGACCGACTCATATTTAATTCCATACACTGTTATCAGCTTATATCATAGTGAACATTTCTGATCTTCTTGACAATTTAGATTGTGAGTTTTTAGTCCAAGATTTACGCTGTGTCCCCTTGGGTACTTTGCTAAAAATAAGAAATAAATGAGCCCTTCTCCCTCCCTTTTTCTTTTCTGCCAGAAGACACAATTGTGGTTAAGCTAACTGTTCACATGCATCCCTTCTAATCAGCCACAAATATCACATTGAACATGTTCGGTAGCTGAGAGAATGGGCTGTGGCACCTCTCTGATTTGAGTATGAATCCCAGCTGTGCATTTACTGGGTGACCTCAAGAAAAGTATTTGACTCAAGGACGAGATGGGTGTTGAGTGAAGTAAGGAGCCGTGCGTGCGCACACAGTGATAGTTGTGGCTGTAACTCAGCGCATCAGTGGTCACTGGGGGCGCTGAGCTCTAGGTGAGCCGCCCTTCCTGCCCCCAGAGTAGCCCAGGGGAAAAGGCTCCTCCCTAACTTCCCGTTGCTCCCCCTGAGTTCTGTTCCTCAGTTTTCGTTGGGTTTAGCTAGACTTGTTTTGCTGCTGTTCATCACTTGCAATCCTACTCCTGCCACCACAGAATGACCTCTAGCCAGTTTTAGCTAGGTTTTCACCTTCTGCAGAACCTTTGATTCCCTAGAATTAGCTTGGAAATCAAGGCCAGTAGTTCCTAGGAAAGCAAAGAGATTTAGTGATTTTTGAAAAAGTGGGGGAAAGAGGCCTTTGGTTCTTTATAAATTATTAATATGAGTACAAATTAATGGGATTCACTGTGACGTTTCCATGCATGCGTGTATCATGTACTGATCACACCCACCCACCCTTCAGCACTCTCCCTGCCTCCCTTCTCTCCCACTCTCCAGCCCCTTTTCTAATCCCCATAAGCTCCTCTGCTGCTAGAGAAGAGTTTTTATTATCAGAAAACTTGGGGCCTTTATTCAGGATCCCTTCACACCTGAAGATTCCGCCAGCTTAAAGGGTCTTCTCCCTCCCTCAGTGAGTGTCACCTCTGCAGATTGTTGTTATCATGGTGACTTAGGAGAGGACCAAGCATCCATTCAGGTTAATGGTGCAGTGTCTGCTGGCTCGACTTCCTGATCCAGAGGGGCAGAGTGGTAGCTCAGCTGTTATGGCACTTGACCAGCATGCGTGAGTATGTGGGTTCAAACCCCAGCACCACATACACAATGAAGTGTTGGAGCAAAAAAAGCCATGTGAATAAATACAAATTGATTCTCTCTCTTTCTCTCTCTCTCTTAAAAAATAAAAATAAAAAATAAAAAAAAACCTGCTCCAGGGTGATTCATTTCCCCAGCTTACTCCTCCAGGGAGAAATTCTTTCCTCACACCTGAAGGATTAACATACAGCCCATCTCGATTTCACCCACAGATTCATTGCTTTTCATGTTTCTGTTCAAAGACGTGTTTTTATTTACTGTTCAAGGTAACACACCATTGTAGCAGTCGAATTTAGTGGGAGTCTCTGAACCTACGTTCGCCCACTATTTTAACTATAGGTGGTGGTGGTTTTCTTTTCTGGGACTGAGGATTGAACCCATGGGCACTCTACCACTGAGGTCCATCCCTGGCTCTGTTGTTTTTATTTTGAGACAGGGCCTCAGGGCCTCGCTAACTTACCTGGACTGGCCTTGAACTTGTAAACCTCTTGTTTTAGTCTCCCAGGTAGCTGGGATTAAGGTCTCACCACACCTGGCTGATATTAACCTTTAATCTTTTTTTTTTTTAATGTTCAAACCCAGGGCCTCATGCGTGCTCTACAAGTGCTGTGTGACTGAACTGCTCCCCCAGCCCTGCCCCTTGTTTTCTAAGCACAGGCTTTTGTTTCACAGTTGCAACCCGTAACAAACCCATGACAAATCTTAAGTATAAAAAAAGCTTACATCAAGTGTATCAAGTCACGAAACCATTTTTAGTAGATGCCTATCTGGGTTTCACTGTGGTAGGCCTGGTACTAAGCTTGAAGTCTGAGGCCTGAACTTTATCCCCTGTTTGTCCCCCAGCAGGAGGCTGGCCTGGCTGCCTGGTGAAGTTGAGCAGAGGTGACTGCAGTTCTCTCCTTCCTGCCTGCAGTGCTCTTTTCTTTCTGTTGTATAAACGAGGGCACTGTGGTCTCACCTGACTCCCCAGCCCCTGTGAAGGAGGATTGGTGTGAATGGCTGTGCACTCTGGTGTTGACCGGGGCAGCTTCTGCTGCTGTCTTCCTCCCAGTCTGTGCTTCTGAATTGTTTGCATTTCCTCTTTTAACTAAAAGCATTACAGTATAAATAAATATAATAAAACAAATCATCAAAAAGATAAAATGTTGGAATTATAGCTGAACTATTAATTTTTGTATAAATCCTATAAAATTAACTTTAAAAGTTTAAACAGCCGAGCTCTTCAAAAACTCTCACTCCCTGAATTAACCTCAGTGTCGAGAAGTGTTGAGATAATGAGTTAAAAAAAGAAAGATCTGTTTGTTGAGCACCAAGTCTCCTGCACTTAGCCTTCAAGACATTCCTCACCACAGGTGTTCCTATCTTCATTTCTTTCTTTTTTTTTTTTTTATATAGAGGTAGGTTTTTTGGTTGCACACACCCCCCAAATCTGGTTTTTGTTTTTCCTCCAGTTGTGTAAATGGGTCCTCTCACATTCCAGGCAAGTGATCTTCTGCCACCTGTCTAGCACCTACCTTCATTTCTCTCTAGGCTGAAATTCCTGGGGGTGGGGTCTGTGTCTTGCTCATCTTTAATTCCCAGTACTAGCACACTGATGTTTAGTTAGTGCTCAGTGAATACCTTTTAAATGAAACTGCATCGCATGGATGAGGCTCAGAGGTTCTAAGTTCCATGCTTGGGGCCATGCGGTTTGTGAACTGCTGGACAGGTTTCCAAACCCCAAAGCCGGTGCTCTTTATACTGTACCATAAGCCTTTCCTCAGATGCCAGATTGTCATTAGTTCTTTGAAACTTTCAAAGCACTTTGGAATGAAGCTGCTTCCCCTGTCATCAAATCAGTGAGGGTCTTCAGCTAGAGAAGGCTTCGAGGACTTCTGGGAAGGGAGAGGAAGAGAGAGCTGGTCCTGATGATATCACCAGGGCCCTAGGTGTTTACACTGGAATCTGAAGACTACCTAAATAGTATCTTACATTTTTTTAAATTCCTGAAGCTGCCCTTATAATTAACACCATAGAGGCATTGAATTCATAGCCCCTCATTTCCCAATCTGCCAACACCAAAAGTACTTTAATGACATACGAAGTCCACCAAAAATGTTTGATGTTTTATTCAAGGAGGCCAGGAATCCAGCTGGCCTGGACCAGGTGGGGCATATGCAGGTGCTGAGGGTCCATCAGCCAGGATGCCCATTGTTTTAAATAGGTACGGCCTTGGAAGATGCACCTGTTTAAATTAGTGTGTGCGCAGAGTCTCACCGTGTGCCTTCATTGCTGAGCTTGCGCCCTCCTCTGTAAAATGGGGAGTGGGGTGTCTCTCAGTATTGGGAGAATAAACCTAGATGATGCACTTAAAAGCATTGAAGAGCCTGGACCACAGTAAGTCTCCCTGAACTGAGCAGTTGTTATCATCTCAGTGAACTGAGGTGGGGACTGCTGCTTCCAGATCTGCAGAGCCAGGCTATCAGTGTTTGAGCTCCATCTCTGATACTGAACCTTGAGTGAGGATTCCCCATCTAGACAAAATGGAGCATTGTTGGTGCCTGATTCATAGGCAGCTGTAAAAATTAAATTGGCTCATTAATTATAAGGAATATAATAGATGGGGCAGAATTAGTGCTCAGTAAACGTCAGCTGTTATTAGTGTTACTGTTATCTTCCCTGATATGTTACTACCTCCTTTTTAAATTGTGGTTTACTGCAGTTCTTTTGTGTGGCTGTTCCTTTACTTTTCAATGTCCTTTACAAAGCCAGTTTGAGATAAGTATTTTCTAAAATAGAAATTTAGTTTCTGCTTGCTAGAGATTAGCTACTACCTCGTTCCTCCCAGGGCATCTCACCGAGGCAAGCATTTGATGTCTCTCTCCTTATCCTTGGGCTCTTTCAATCAGTGGACATTTCCCAAGGACTGTTGGACCTGTCCAGAGCTCTGGAGATAGCGTTCAGCTGCCAGGGCTTTGGAAGAGGCTCTGAAGGTACATTCAGAACGTGCAAGGGAGGCCTGAAAAGGACTCCTGCTGTCCTTGCTTCCTATCGGTGACTCCTGTCTGTGATTGGCCTTTATGGCCCTGAGGCCTCCTCTCTGGTTCCACCTCTTTGTCCACATTGTCACTGGGGGAAGAGAATTTATTTTCTCCATGGATTAGAAGAGGGCAAACTTTGGAGCCAGTTAAATGCAGACTGTAACCGTGGAAAGCTGTAGAACCTTCGTCAAGCTACTCGAGCTTTCAGAGCTTTGGTTTACTGGGGTATAAAATGGGCACACTTTGTTCATTGAAGTATCCTGAATGGTTGCTTTCTGAGCCAGGCACTGGACTAGAATCCAGTAAAGCAATGCAGTGGTGAATCATGGTCTCTGCCCTCCTGGCTCTTGGAGTAAACAGGGTGGGGGCTGTGAGAGAAGCCCACAGGATGCAGTGATAGAAATAGGCAGCAGCTACTTGAGTGTGGGAAGAAGGCTTTTCTGAGCAAAAAGTTGATGTACTGCCAATTTCTGTCACAATATCAGCTTCCTCACCCTGCTGCCCTTGGGACCTGGGAACCCTCCCTTCCCCCTACTTTTTTTTAGACAGAAGACTAGAATACACTTTGATGAACCAAGTTCAAATGCAGCTGGGCTGGGGCTATAGCTCAGTTGTACAGCACTTGCTAGTATATGCGAGGCCATGGGTTCCATCGCTAGCACAGGAGCGGGAGCAGGGGAGCAGCTGCAGGTTCCAAGGCCAGGTGCTGGGCTCACCATGGTCATGCTGAGCAGGTGTTGAGCAGGAGTGGGGCCGTGCCAGGACCAGCAGTGGTACCTGGATGTGTGAAATAAGCAGCACTTTTCCAAACTCAGGGTCACTGTGGAATATCTCTGTAGGCTTCTACCACTTTGCAAATAAAGACGTTAATGTTTATTAGGGGATTTCACAAATTCAGGTCCTATATAATGTAAGTTTAAGAATGTGCCTGCTTACACCTCTCAGGTTCAGCTGTTCTTCTAAGAGATGCATCCAGCAGAGGCTTTTACTGTTTTGCATCCCAGTGAAGGGTCTTCTCCTTTTCACTGTTTGAATCCAAGACTACATGTCGGCAGCATCAGCATTTCAGAGGAAAACCCTGTGGTGTTTGCATTTCAGGGAACCCTTACAAGTGGTCGGAAGAGGCTGCCCCTGGCTAATGGCGCTAGTGAGTCCAAGCCCTGATGGCACCGTAGACTGCTCTGGAGATGAAGCCCATGGTGATTCTAACGTTCAGTGGGGGCCCCCTGCACCCCTCCCCTGTTCATTGCCAGTAGTATAGAGAGATGAAGGGAGAGGGTGTGACCTGGAAGCGTGTGTCCACTGACAATGATGTTTGTCGAGTTTGCAAGCTTTTTTTTTTTTTTTTTTTTTTTTTTTTAAGAGAGAGGGACAGTGAGAAAGACAGGGAAAGACTTTAGTTTTTCACATGGCCTTTGTTGCTCTGACACTTAGTTGTGTACATGGTGCTGGGGTTTGAACCCGGGTCCTTGTGCTTGCCAGGCAAGCACCGAAACCGCTGAGTCACCACTCCAGCCCCGCGAACTGTCTTGTTGACTCAGTCAGAAGGTGGCCAGTGTGAAATCTAAATCTCATGCCTTTTTTTATTCTAATGAGTAGCCTTTAATGGATCAGGCAATAAAATCAGAGCAATGGGAAGAGCTAAGCTTCTTCCAATGCTGGGCTTATCCTGAGTCAGTGTTACTGGGTCTTTTCCCTCTTCCGGCTTGCCTGTCTGCCTGGGCCCCTCACCCCTTTGCATGCTCTGCCAGAGTTTCCTCACCAGGATCTCCTCTGCTCCCCCACACTGTGGCCTGTGCCTGTTTGGCTAACACCTGTGCCCTCCAGGCTAGACAGGCTCTGTCGTCTGTGGGAGCCTTAGGGATGTCATGCATTGCTCTCTTGTGCTGGTCGCGTTTTAACAAGGCATGCTGCTAAAGGAAATTGATAGCAGTAGACTTTTTGTGTCAGCTGTGTGGGCACCATCAGAGGAGATTTTTTTTTTTTTTTTGAGTTTTTCATGTGGCTTTCGTTGCTCTGACACTTAGTTGTGTACGTGGGTGCTGGGGTTTGAACCCGTGTACCTAGTGCATGCCAGGAAAGCGTCCCAAGCCCCGAGCCACCACTCCAGCCCCTAGAGGAGATATTTGGGAAATAATTAGTAATAATAAAGATAACAGCAGACATGTACTGAGCACTTCCATGGTTTAGATGTGGTTTTGAATGTGTCCCCCGAGAACTCAAGGATGTGTGTGTTGGAAGTTTGAGCCCCCATGTGGGGGGGTCAGCTAGTAGGAGAAGATTATATTATTGAGAGATGCTACTCTCAGAAAGAGTTAAGATAGTTCTCGTGGGACCCCTAGTTCACATAAGTGACTTGTTCTAAAAGAGCAAGACTGTCAGACACAGTGGTGTGCACCTGTTATCCCTGCAACTTGGGAGGCTGCAGCAAGAGGATCGCAAGCTCAAGGCCAGCCAGAGCAACTTTGCAAGACCCTGTCTCAAAATATAATTTTAAAAAGTGCTGGAGAATAACTTCGTGGTAAAATGCCCCTGGGTTCAATCCCCTGCCAAAAAAAAAAAAGCAAGCCTGATTCCCGTGCTGCTCTCTGGCTTCCTCTCTTCCAAGTAGAACTCCGTTCTACTTGGTATCTTATAATATGAAAAAACTGTTTTTCTAAATTAACAGAACATTGCTTTGCTCTATACATCTCACACTAGCAAGAGCCTCAGTTCCTCCATTGAAGCCAGGTTGCTGCGTAGCAGCGTCTTGTACGGGCGTCAGAGGACAGCAAGCGTTGCAGCCTTGATCTCTTTTGGCAAATCCTCTGGAATAACAAGGGTGTCACAGAGTTAATGCTGCCTAGGATTTGAGGGCCTGCCAGATAAATCTCTCCTGCTTTCATGTTGAACAAAGATTAGAGGAAACTCAGGGGGGTGGGGGGGTGGAGACAGAAACAAAAGAAACTTGTTTCATAAATGAGCAGGAGGATGAAATTGAAGAATTAAAGTTAAAAAGAAGTTTCAGATCAAAACCACAGGCCTCGCAGCTTGTGAGGGCTGCGGTCTCTAAGCCCTGCCTCGGAGGTCCGACACAGAGCCTGTCGTTCTGTGTGCTTCCCGTGCGCTCTGTAATTCTAGTAGAAAAGTCAGGAGAGACAACCTAGTTAATTTAGAGCCCACAAATGAAGAAAGCATGTCCGCTCGGTCATTCAGAGGTAAGACTGAAGAAAGTTCTAATTTTACAAACTCGGAGATCTGAAACAAAAGGCATGCAGTCTGAAATTAGTCGGCCTTCGCGCTGCCCTGCACCCACCCTCCCCAGTGCAGAAAGCTGAGGGTTTCTTGAAAATGCTCTGCCTTCGTCTGATGCTCGGCTGTGGCTAGCAGACCTCAAGGTGAAGTTCATTAACCTCTTTGTGTCTTAGTTTCCTCATTTGTTTAATATGGGGTAATGTAGTGGTGCCTGCTGACCAGGTGGTTGTGCAAGTTAACTATGCATGAGACTCCTTGGCACAGTGCTTGGCATAGTAAATGCCACTCTTTAATCGAGGGACTATGCCCTTGTTCTAAAGGCTGCCCCTGGGTGTGAGGTGAGATGGGTCTGTTAGACGTTCTCTCAGCCACTTGCTGTGGACTCTGTTGACATTGTGGTTTGGATCCGGAATGTCCCCCAGAAGCTCATGTGTTCCCAAATGCAGCAAGGTTCAGAGATGGGATGTTCAGGCAATGCTTGGATCAAGAGGCCTCAGCCCTCATCAGTGGATTAATCCATGTACTGGGTGGACTTCTGGGAGGTGGGACCTAGCTGGAGGAAGTGGGTTACTGGAGTGTAACTCAGGAGGACTTAGGCTGTCCCCAGGCCCTTCCACCATGCTGTTTGCATGGGAGGCAGCTGACCATGGACCAAGACCTCTGAAACTGAACCAAATAAATCTTTCCTCTCCATGTTGTCAGGAATTTTGGTCTTGGCATGTTAATCTAACCAACACAGTTGACAAAATGTGATAAGAATATGTTTTCTTGAAAAAGAACATTGCTCAGACGTTTCATCATCAAATCATCGCTTTTCTTATACATATTATGGGTTGGGAGGATTTTGATGTTTCATTCTCATTAGATAACGAGGCATGAACCAAAAGTGGCTAGTTCGGTTAAGCAGGAAATGTGAATATAAAAATTCTTCCTTTACTGACCCAAACTCTGTGTACTGGCAAATAGGCACTCAATAGATATGTGTGGAAATGCCTAACAGGACAGTAATACATTTATCAGATGCAGTAACAACAGCATTGGCCCACCACAGCTGCTTACATAGAGCACTGACAAACTTTTAGCCCTTTTTTACTATAACATTTAATACTGATCCTAGAGTAGAACATCATACTCTCAAAAGTAAGGTAACCCAGCTATACCACGCCTCGGTGTTTATCCTGTGGAATTGAGGCCAGGATGTTACAGTAGAAACATCCCCATGTTTATAGCAGTACAGTTCACAGTAGCCAACCTGTAGAACCAGCGTAGGTGTTCAGCAACAGATGAATGGATAAAGAAACTGTGGTATATATACACCATGGAGTTTAGTCAGCCATAAAGAAGAATGAAATTTTATCATTTGTAGGAAAATGGATGGAGCTTGAGAACATTAAGTGGAACAAAATAAGCTAGACTCAGAAAGTCAAGGGTCATGTATTTTCTCATGTGGAAGCTAGAAAGGAAAAGAAAGGTGGAGAGTGATCTTATGAAAAGCAAAGGAAGGGGCTGGAGCGGTGGCTCAGCGGTTTCGGCGCTTGCCTGGCAAGCATGAGGACCCAGGTTCAAACCCCAGCACCATGTACGCAACTGAGTGTTGGAGCAACTAAGGCCATGTGAAAAACTCAATAAAATTCTTTCTCTGTCTCTCACTGTCCCTCTCTCTTAAAAATAAAAAAAACTAAAGTTGTTTCTCTCTTTTAAAAAAAAAAAAAAAAAGCAAAGGAAAATCAGCAGAGGAAAGGGACCAAGGGGTGGGAGAAGTGGGGGAGTGCTGGTGAGGATATTGAGCAAATTATATTGTTATACTGTGTACCAATATATAACAACAAATCCCATCAATATATAATGCACCAATTTTAAAAAGTAAAGGGGAAAAAAGTAATCTCTGCAGTAACAGAGATTTTCTCGAAAACTGGTAATTAAGCCCGTGGTTAAAATGGGAGGTTAGGGCCTTGGTCGTCATCCAGTCTAGAGGACAGCACAGCTTCTCTCTTTAGCTGCAGAGATGATCACTGAAGGGAAGAGGAGCTTTCGTTTGACCACAAGAGTAGTAATTTTGGAATATGGAATTTGCCAGGAACTGTTGAGATTTCTCAACAGGCACCTATGTGATCCAGAAGGAAATGAAGGAGCTGGCCAGTCAAGGGCAGGAGGAACAAGGTGTATTCTACCTGGCAAGTTTTCCAAGTCTTGCCTGGACAGAGGAAACAGTGTGATAGGTGGCTAGAGGTTTGTTCCATCCTCCATATAAAACATGGGTCAGTTTACTTTACCTTCCTCACCTTTGGTTTCCTCATCTATAAAATGGGTTCAGTAACAGTACTTATCTCATGCAGTTATTGCAGGAACTAAGAAGTAGAATTCTTACAAAGCACCCAGCAGGTCAGGTTCTCAATAAAGAAAAACTTCTGTCTTGCCCCAAATAAATCAAAGTAGCTTCCAAAAGCCAGGCGTTTTTGTGTGCTAAATTTGGGGATATCTCTGTGCAATAGTAGCTGTGCATGTTTCTTTAGTTTCTTGCAGGGATTTATTGCAATTATTGATTGCATGCCAAATTCATATATTCCTCTAGGGCACAGTAGGTGTCTGAATAAATGCTTACTGAATGAAATCTTTGACATAATGATCTGAGCAGCTTTGTTTTCAAGCATGTAAGCTTAGGAAATAGATCTCTATTTAATTTTTTCTTCTGTCCACACATCAACTTCAGCCTGGAGGTCGGGCTTATTTTCAAAGTAATGAATGATTCTCACTTTTTCTTTGTGAAGCTCAGTGATTCGCCAGGATGATGGGAGAAAATAATTTGATTTCTGAGTACCAGTTCCAGAAGCTGCTGTTATCTGCTAGTAGACGTGTGCCTGCGCTGGTGACTCTACACTGCCAGCAAAAATTGCGTCATGGTGCTCGCTGAGCTGCCCAGGGACCAGCGAGTGGGGTTTGTTTCCTTTCAGAAGATACAGAAGCGCTCATTAGAACTGGCCTGTGGCTTGCAAAGTTACCAAGGGTAGTTGAGTCTTAAGGGACCGAACGTCTGAGAACAGAGGCACCGTTCTACTGGAAAGGGGAAGAAGAGTTTGTTTTAGTCTTACAGGGCAGCATGAAAGCAAGCAAATAATGGAGAAGGAGTGGTGGGAGCCCGTGAGGTAGGGTGACCCTGGGGAAGCCGTGGAAGAAGGGTCCATGGGAAGCCACCTCTGGGAAGTAGCCAAAGGCTGTCTGCTCTTCAGGTGGAAGTTGTTTGCATTGCTGGGAAGTAGATCTCGCTTCTACGCTTATGTTGCCAGAAGCTTCTGTTTACTAAATGCTTGGTGTAAGTGAATTTTGTTTTTGTTTTGGCTGGGGGGAGAACTGGCTTGTGCCGATTCTGCCTGCATCTGCACTGATGTTTCTGATGACTCCTAGATGAATGGCCAGTTTCCCTCTGGGGCATCAGCCTCATGTTAGATAGTATCTTTGTCACCTCTGTTTCTTGGAATGTACAGAGGGATTCCCTGGATGAAACATTTTCACAAATCAAAAACTTGAGTAGGTTTGCAGTTTAGTCCCCGTGTGTGAAAAAACACGGCTGCACGTCTTGCCAGTTGAAACGCAGCATACAGAGCAGTATTTAGAGGTTCAATCAGTACTTTAAGGCACCTGGTACACCTCTTGTTAATATCAGGGTAATCACAGAGCAGTATTTAGAGGTTCAATCAGTACTTTAAGGCACCTGGTACACCTCTTGTTAATATCAGGGTAATCGCAGTGATTATCGCTGGATGCAAAAGTGGAATTAACAAGTACTGTTCAGTTTCTTCTTTGCTCCGCTATCTCATTCTTCTTCAGCAACTGTGTTATTTTAATGAAAAATAAAATCTGTGAAAGGACAGCCTCAGGATTGGAGGAGAGCAAGCCATGAAATCTTCACCTTTGACAGGAGTGGTGCCTGTGTTTGGAGAAGCAGCTCTTGGAGCTTTTGAAAGAGTTGCACCTCGCATCCTGGCCTTTCCCCAGACCTGGTCCAGGGCCCGCTCTCGGTAACGCACACCCTGGAGAGGTCAGGCTGGAGTCACTCACTCCTGTTTAGCCATCCCCAGCTTTTGGCACCCCTGCCACAGCTCTGACTCAGGCTCCTGTCATTGCTCTTCTCTCAGCCTCCCCCTGAAAGGCAGTGATTGACAACTCCCCAATCCACCTCCTTCTGTCCGTTGCCAGAACTCTGGGAATGGCATTCCCAAGCACCAGGCGCCAGGCCTTTGTGTCTGCACCTCCATGCTCTTCCCACTCCTCCTGCATGCCCTAATCCCTCCTCCAAGTCCTCACTGGAAGGTCTGGGCTGCCTCTCTGGTGCACACACAAGTGCTCAGGCCCCAGGACTCCCTTGGGCACCAGGCATGTTCTGGGAACAGGCTTGATGGCACAGACCTCATATTTTCCAGATATGCTAAGAATGTGGCAGAGACTCTGTATCTATCAAATGAATGAGTAAGTAGATATTTCAAATTATAGAATTTCTCTCTTAATCAATTATGAAAGTAAATACTTGGGTGAGACTCAGATAACGTGAGAAGATATTAAGGTACAGGTTAATCTTTGGATCGTCTGCTGTTCTAACCCACTCTTCTCAGGAGCTCTAGTGCTGGGACACCAGCTGTTTCCTGCCGTACACCAGTTGCATCTTTCCAAGCGTGCTCCCTGTGGAAGCAGAGGAGGATGGGACCTCTGATCCACTCAGACCACTTCCTTCCTGAGAGATCTTAGGAATGTTACCTATCCTCTCTGTTCCTCCATTTCTTCATCTAGTGAATGATACTAAAAAGACCCCCTCCAGGGATAGTGTACATCAGGCACGCAAATGTGGTCTTCATTTAGTAAGGTTGAATACCTGCTGTATTTCTGGCACATTTTAGTGGGGAAAAATATGCGTACACTTAATGAGAAGAGAGACAAAAAGCAAGGCGTGATGAGAGGCAGGAAGAAACTGAGCAGGGTGTAGGAAGGACCACCTTGGGAAGTGCAGGGCCAGGAGTTACCCTCTCTGTGGCTTGCTGATTGGTGAGACCTGAGGGACAAGAGTCGGGAGTTGAGGGCATGCATGCTAGGCTGGGTGGACAGCAGGAGGGGCCAGGAGCAGAGGGTGTCCCATCGAGTGGCTGGAGCTGAAGTCAGCGGACACCTTTCAGTGGCATCTGGAAGTTGGGGTGCAGATGGGTTTATTTATACTAGGAGGGATAGGAATCATCAACAGCAAGGACTCTGCATTGACATTTCCTTGAGTTTTTCTTTCTTTTTTTTTTTCTCCTGGACTTAAAACAATATGAAAGCATTTCCTAAACCATCCCACCCTGATGTAGCCCAGAGCAAGTCATTTAGTTTTACTTTGATTTTACTGTGTGCTGAAATCCCAAGGAAGATTACATCCTCTTTAATCAATATGCCTATAATTTATGACTAAATGTCAAGTGCTTTGGAATTTGAGGAAGTCATACAAACATCTGGAATTACTATTATTACTGCAGTGATTTCCAAACTTGATGCCTTGGTCCTTGGCCTTTGGTTAATCATACCACTCCTCTTTCTGGTGTTCGTGGGCCCAGCTCCTTAGTTAAAAGTGGTGTTCTTTCCCCTGAAAAGTTCACATTTGAGGTGATAGGTTGCCTGTTGGATTCCTTCCTGGAGCTCAGCTTGGGAAGCACCCTGGAGACAGGCGGTGTCCTGTCAAATAAGGCTCTGTTAATGTGACATAACTGAAGCTGCAGTTACATCGTGGAGTGACTAAGAAGCTGCTCATCATCCAAAGCTCTCCGGCGGAACGCCTCGTACGTGTGCTTAGAGATGCGAGGGGAGCGGTGCTGTTGACCTGCCTGAGTGCAGTCAACGTTGAACTAAGGGGTTTTCCTTTTTTTTTAATTGTTGTATCTATGGTTTGCTGTATCAGTTGGTAAGAAACACCAGAGAACACTACGTTTGGGAAGATTAATAATGTGTGAACCCTCTGCCACATTCAAAATGTAAATAACATCTAAATATTCTTAAATTTTTCAAAGATAGATTTCTCTACTTCAGGAGTCCTGAAACCTCTTATTATACATAGTCAATTTAAGCTTGGGAAGTTCTTCCTTATGTCTGGCCCAAATCTTCCATGATTTAAGTACATTTCTTTTCATCTGTGCAAATAGAAACCAGCTGCCCAGCCTTCCAGTAACAGCCTTGGTGAGTCTGAAGGTAGTTATTGAGTCACCCCCAGCTGCCTTCCCTTAGACTAGGCAATGCCTCCAACCCATCTCCAGAGTTTCTACTTCCTGCCCCTTTAATCATCTCCCTAAGCTTTTCTGCATCCTTCTTTAAATGTGGATTCCAGAGTGGAACACGAATCTCACCACAAAGCAGGCCACTTCCTTTTCAGATCACTGCGTCATTGTCATTTATCTAGGAAATGTAGCAATTTCATCAACATCTAGAAGGATAAGAAGTAGCACTTGCCGCTCCTTCGCTCCTTCTATCGTGGGCTGGGCTGGGTTTTGGAGTCTGAGGTCTGCTGTAAGCCAGTGTGCAGGCAGCAGGCTCACAGCAGGCACACTGGGTTCAGCAGCCAGCTCTGGAGTGCAGGAACCCCTTCCCAGGCTCTGCCCTGCCAGGCAGGACTCTCCCATGTTACTCCTCGTTCGGTCTCTCAATCAAGGTACATGTGGTGATCGTGAAATTCCTGGGGGTCTCACTTCTCCGATGACTTGCTTTGAACAGATAGCAGGGACCTGGGGCATGGTTTTCTGTCTAAAGTCATTGAAATCATGGAGGGAGCGTGAATCTGGTCCAGGGAGCACAAGAAGGTGAACAGAATCGCTGTTGAGGGCCTGTTGCTTAAGAGAGGTACAGCATGCTGTTTGTCTGAGCCGTCTCTGTGGTGTGGGGCTTTGGTTGGGCCTCCCTTTATCCCCCTTCCCCCATCTCTTTGCCACAATTGCTTATATTCCCTGGGTGGAAACCCACTGAGGGCCCAATTCAGGCTCACAGATGGTTCATTCTTCAGCCCCTGCAGGAAGCAAGGTCCTGGCATCACCGTTAGGCAGTATGTGGCCTTGGGCAGGTGCCGGCAGGAGGGCTGGAATGTCTGTGCGAGAGACTCCTAAGGTAGCGTGTTTGCTGCTGTGGGTCTGTTTAATACGGGTGGCTGAGACGTGCTGATGAGCTGTGGGAATCCTTAGGTTCACTCCCTCCAGATAGGGGAGAGAGTCATTGCTGTTAAGCAGTGACTCACAGGTGGTACTTACCCCTGACCTTTTGAGAGAAGTAATGTAAATTTCACGCTGCAAAACACATTTAGTAGGGCACCTAAATTTGTTTTCCTTCTTAATGAGAATTCTTATGGGGTGAATAAAGACTTTACCTAGCAGCTTGTATTACATGTCTGATGTTTTCTTGCAGTACGTTCACTGTGTCCGATGCCTATTTGTCCTTGCTGAAAATGTTTTCTCATGTCACCATCACCGAGCAGCTCTGCGAACTGCATGCCATGCGCTGGGCGAGTCTGCAGGCAAGGGGGCAGTGCTGCACGTAACATCTTCACTCTCTCTCTTGTCCAGTCCAATAGGCAGCCAGCCAAGCTGAACCTCCTTACCTGCCAGGTGAAACCAAACGCTGAGGACAAGAAGTCTTTTGACCTGATATCACGTGAGTCCTTTTTGAAACCCTTTCAGTAGGTTACTCTGGGTTCTGGTACCTGTGCTTGTCCATCATCCGGGTACTGAAGTAGTAGCTTTTCCAAGCAGAGATCCAGAGTCTCCATGCCAAGGCTTCTTGTCATTCCTGCAAGCATAGCCCTAGGCAGGGTCTTGCTGTGCTGCCCAGGCTGGCCTTGAGCTCTTAGACCCCCTGCCTCAGCCTCCAGGTAGCTGGCCTTATAGCATAGTCCTAGGCTGGCCTTGAACTCCTGCCTCAGCCTCCAGGTAGCTGGCCTGTAGCATAGCCCTAGGCTGGCCTTGAACTTCTGCCTCAGCCTCCAGGTAGCTGGCCTGTAGCATAGTCCTAGGCTGGCCTTGAACTCCT
>PVKS010021352.1:0-27241 GCA_004027875.1 Aplodontia rufa | reverse complement strand
CGACGAGTGGATACAAAAACTTTGGTACATGTATACAATGGAATACTACTCGGCCATTAGAGAAGATGATATTATGGCTTTTGAGATGAAATGGATGGAGATGGAAAGAATTATGCAAAGTGAAGTATCCCAATCTCAGAGACTCGAGGGCCGAATGGTTTCTCTCATCTGTGGAAGCTAGAATACATCGGGAAGCAGTATGTTAGACGGCAAAGCTAATAATAACTTCAAATTGTACGATTCTTTTTGCAACAGGGAGATGACTCCCTAGGATACTTGGAGGCGTAGGCTGGGGGACAGGATGGGGGGAGGGCTTAGGAAAATCACCTAGGAGACTGGAGGAACCGAATATAGGGAAATCATCTCAGAAGGTGATGTCTGACCGCACGAGATATCCATTTAACTCAGCGGTTCTTCTGGGGGAAACAGCAACATGGGGAACCCAAGCTGGGCATCCATGACATGGCATTAGCCCTAGATAACTAAGTATATATTCATTTGTTCTGGAATATTTGATAATGTTTCCTCCTCAATTGTAACTATATATCATGTAATAAATAATAAATTAAAAAAAAAAACCCAGCACCATGA
The DNA here is from genome assembly GCA_004027875.1 of Aplodontia rufa. Lineage (NCBI taxonomy): Eukaryota > Metazoa > Chordata > Mammalia > Rodentia > Aplodontiidae > Aplodontia > Aplodontia rufa. The sequence continues at coordinate 26,650 of PVKS010021352.1, read as the reverse complement.
ACACAATGAAGTGTTGGAGCAACGAAAGCTACATGAAAAACTAATAAAATTGATTATCTCTCACTCACTGTCCCTCTCTCTCAAAAAAAAATAAGTAAGTAAACTGGAAGAGTAAACAGGTATAACTTATCATGAAATAGTATAAAGTTTTGGCTGCACACAGTGGCGCACGCCTATAATCCTAGCAACTCTGGAAACTGAGGCAGGAGGATCTCAAGTTCAATGCCAGCCTCAGCAACTTAGCAAAGCCCTAAGCAATTTAGGAGATCCTGTCTCAAAATAAAATATAAAAAGGGCTGGGGATGTGGCTCAGTGGTTAAGCACCTCTGGGTTCAATTCCTGGTACCACTCCCCCACCACTACAAAATAAAAAATTTCAAATAGTCTAAAGTTGAGTTTTTCTGTTTTTCTTTCATAAATAAACAAGGATTATTTACACATTTTTAGATAATAAAGCAAAGAAGAAAATGAAAATACAGGCCTATTCTTTTTCCAAAGTAGAAAAGCTGAATAGGAACTATAATTCATTTGCAATTCACTTTAGAAAAGCTTGGTAGATCAAGTACAGTATTATCATTTGACCAAAAATGATTGAAAGTGTTTTTCTAAGTGTAGTTAATTAAAATCAAACCCTGAAATGGATATTGGAGGAGAAAAATTAATGGGAAAGGATAATTCTATTTTAATTATATACAACTCATGATGTATGTTAGTTCCGCTGAAGTCAAAAGCTAAAATAAAAGAATGATGTTTTTCAGGACTAGCATATAAAGTAAGGATCCATTCCAAAAAAACCTATACAAAACAGATTCACTGGGCTGGGGGTGCAGCTTAGCAATAACAGAAAGTTTGCCTACCATGAGGGAAAGTTCTGGGTTAGATCCCCAGGACCACAAAAACAAACAAAAAACCCCAGAGCAATCAAATTCACTACATAGACTTCGTTTATTCTTATATTTTAAAAGTTCCTACAACAAAGAATTCCCAGTATGACTAGGTGGTTTCATCTTATTACTATAATTTGCAAATAACAATATTTTAAAACAAATAGAATTTTGAAGGCCTTATCCTTAATTGGAGACATTTTGAAGGAGAAAAAAACAAAACTAAGCCAAATGAATGTTTGTAATATATCTATGGACATTCCTAGTTGCTTTAATGTTACTTAACTTTCCAGTGGCATGATTATAAAGTTGGTCACTCTCTACTATAACTGGCAAACATTAGAACAATCATGAGGTTAAAGCAATAACAAAATCATGGCAGGAGGGCTTTTCAAATTACAAAGCTATCTTACCTCTGGAAACTACTTGCCCCCAGTACAGAAGAGTTTTGTCAGATGGCTCAGGTATGTTGATAAAGAGTGTATGCCCCTCCCTATCTCTATCTGCCTCTCTTAACACACGTATTTTTAAGGGGAGCAGGGAGTAAAAGCCTATAAATGGACTTTTTTCTGCAGGCATCATAAATATAGCTGCACTCTCCTCTACTCTCTGGATAACTAACACGCCACGCCAGCATCAACAGTGATGTAAGTTCAGACAGAATTCTCATAGGAGCAACTAGATACTGCTTTCAAAAAAGTGTGGGGGGTGCTGTGGAGCAGTGCTCTGCGGTTATGGAACTAGCCCAGCATGCACGGGTTCAAACCCCAGCACCCACATACACAGCTAAGTGTCAGAGCAACGAAGGCCATGTGAAAAACTCAATCAAAATGGATTCTCTCTCACTGTCCTTCTCACTTAAAAAAAAAAAAAAAGTAGACAACACAGACTTATGTCAGGATCTAAAAAAGAATAAGCTTTGTGGTAAAGCAAAATGCCGACAAGTCCAGATGGCGTATGGACTGTTTTGCCCTACTGTTCTGGAGAAAAACAAATGAATACGTTCAAAAGGCAAGCTTCCCAAGTTTAAAACAAACAAAAAATTCTCCCTAGAGATTCTTGGTCTTTGGAATAAAGAAAAGACACAGGCAGGAACTCTTTAAATGGTGCTTTGAGTACTGCCAAGTGTCCACCAAGATATCTAACCCCCACACTTACCCTCTCATGGTGTGGAGAATATTTCCATTTTATTAGATAATTATTGTTAAACTCTGTTAAATGTGATTTCTTTGGTTTGTTTTGAGGGGTTTAGTTTTGTTTGTGTGTGTGATTTTTTTTTTTTAAGAGAGAGAGGGACAGTGAGAAAGAAAAAGAGAATCAATTTTATTTAGTTTTTTATGTGGCTTTCATTGCTCCAAATCTTAGTTGTGTACATGGTGCTGGGGTTCAAACTTGCATCCTGGCGCATGCCAGACAAGTACTGTAAAGTAACCACTGAGCCACGGCTTCAGTCCGTGTGTTTGTTTTTTGAGGCCCTGGGGATTTAACCCAGGAATTCACTGACGGTGGGGAAGCACTCTACCAATGACCTATATTCCAAGTCTCTTTTAGTTTTTATTGGAGACAAAGTCACACTAAGTTGCTCAGGTAAACCTAAAGCTTACCGAGCATTTTGCACAAGCAGGGTTTCGTGTCTGCTTGCAACTTGCTCCAGAGGTTCAAGTCTCCCCGCAGACTCCACTCATCCTTTGGGGACCCTAAGAGTTGCTGGGGCTGGCCCCCGGCAGAAATGCTTTCAGCTTTTCTCTGTTTAGTATTATACTAGCTGAGGGTTTGGCATATACGGCCTTTACAGAGTTTAGATAAGTTCCTTTGATTCCTATCTTTAGAGTTTTGAGCACAAATGGGTGCTGGATTTTACCAAAGCCTTTTCTGCATCTATTGAGATGATCGCATGTTTTTTGTCCTTAATTCTGTTTAAGTGATGAATTACATTAACTGATTTGTGTATATTGAACCAGCCTTGCATCCCTGGAATGAAGCCCACTTGATCATGATGAGTTATCTTCTTGATGTGTTTTTGAATACGGTTTGCTAGATAGAACCTTATTAAGGATTTTTATGTCAATGTTTATGAAGGATATTGGTCTATAGTTTTCTTTTTTTGATGTGTCTTTGTTGGGTTTTGGTATCAGAGTTATGGTTGCCTCATAAAAAGTAGGAGAGTTCCTTCCTTTTCAATTTTTTGGAATAGCTTAATAAGGAAAGGTGTTAGCTCTTCCTGATAGGTGTGGTAAAACTCAGCAGGGTATTAAAAAAAAAAAAACCAAAAACCTAAAGCGTGCCATCCTCCAGCTACCCAACTAACTGGGTGACAACCATGGTCACCACAATTGGCTCAGCTTTATGACAGAAAAGAGGATGGAAGATCACATTAAATAACACCTAAGGGATATTCCCCCAAATCCAAAATGTGGAAAATCTTTGATCATTCAATTTGGTTTCTTCAAAATTTAAAGTCATGGGGAAAAATAAGAAATGAAAAATCATTATGCATTAAAAAAACTTAAGACTATGGACCATTGTGTTTGGATCCTGACTAAAATAACCAACTATAAAACTATATTTACGGGGGGCTAGAGTGGTAGCTCAGTGGTTACAGCACTTGCCTGGCATGCACAAGGAAACGGGTTAGAACCCCAGCACCATGTACACAAGGAAGGGTTGGAACAACAAAGGCCAGATGAAAATATAAATAAAAATTGATTCTCTCTTAAAAAAACAAAACTATACTTATAAGACAAATGGGAAAATATGAACACTAATTAAAGATTAAACATTATATGGAATAATCATTTGTTGCTTTTAGGTGTGACAATAGTACAGCAGCTATTTTTTTTTTTAAAGCATTAGAGATATGTAGCCTTTGGTCTGCTTTAAAAATATAGTGGACAGGCTTGAGGGGTACCTCAGCAGTTACAGCACATGCCTGGCATGTGTGAGTACTTGGGTTCAAACCCCAGCACAACATACACAACAAAGCGTCCCAGCAACGAAAGCCACATGAAAAACTAAATAAAACTGATTCTGTCTCTCTCCCTCTCTCACTGTCCCTCTCTCTTTAAAAAGTGCGTACATATATATATATATGTACATGTATATATATATATACATGTACACACACACATACATACATGGTGGAAATGGTGAGGGGAATTGGAGAGTTGCACATGAAACAATATTAGTTTAATATTAAAATTGTTGAAGTTCAGTGATAGGTATATAGGAGTTCATTGTACTATTCTCTCTAATCTTTAACCTCTGGATATTTCTGTAAGTTTAAAAAAACTTAGGACAAATTTAAAAATGTAGAAAAAAAATAAGAATTTCCTATAATTAAAAAGCAAATAAAGGGGGCTGGAGCAGTGGCTCAGCGGTTTCGGATTTGCCCGGGATGCACAAGTACACAGGTTCAAACCCCAGCATCCACGTACACAGCTAAGTGTCAGAGCAATGAATGCCATGTGAAAAACTCAATAAAAATTGATTCTCTCACTCTCTCTCACTGTCCTTTTCATATATATATATATTAGTCCATTATAGTTTTACATAATGTTGGGATTAGTTGTCATATATACCTTTATGCACACAATTCAGCAATACAATGTTTGTCCTCCTCTCTTTAAAAACAACAACAACAAAAACCACAAATAAAGCCAGTACAGTGATGTACACCTATAATCCCAGCAATTTGAGAGGCTGAGGTACGAGGATCACAAGTTCCATGCCAGCCTTAGACCCTAAGTAAGATCCTGTCTCAAAACAAAAAATAAATATGGCTGGGAATATAGCTCTGTGGTAAAGTGCCCCTGGATTCACTCCTCAGTACCAAAATAATAACAATAATAATAAATAAAAAGCAAATAGGGCTGGAGTGGTGGCTCAGCGGTTATGGTGCTTGCCTGGCATGCGCAAGTACACAAGTTCAATCCCCAGCACCACGCACACAACAAAGTATAGGAGCAACAAAAGTCACATGAAAAACTAAATAAAAATTGGTTCTCTCTTTCTCTCTCTCTGTCCTTCTTTCTTTCTTTTTTTTTTTCAGGGCTGAGGACCGAACTCGGGGCCTTGCACATGCTAGGCAAGCACTCTGCCACTGAGCTAAGTCCCCAACCCCTGTCCCCTGTCCCTCTTTCTTAAAAAATAAAAAAAAAAAAGTCTATACATAGAAGTAATATTGTCAGCACCCTTTTACTTCCTGCCCTCATCCAGCTTTCCATAATGTATAACTAGACTTACCTATCAATCACTCCATTAGCCACACCCAAAAAGAAATTATCCTTTCTCTGGAAAAATTCAAATGTCTCCAAGAAAGACCAGGAACAAAAATCTGGATTCCCCATAGACAATAAACTGCATAAAGGCACACAGAGCTCTGATCTTCCCTTTTCTAGTGCCTCACTTTTAAAACATGAAGGGATAATTAAGGGTTATCAGACCCTTGAAGCTACAACTTTAGAAAGAGAGAGAGAGAGAGAGAGTGCGCAAAGCTAGCAAGAAAAAAAGATGGGACTCTGAGAAAACAGACAAAGCAGGGAACAAACAAAAACTATAATATATTCAGAGCCCAAAGAAAGTCACTGCTCCCATGAAACCAGAACAGCATGCTATTTTTAAAAAGGGGTGAGGAGGGGGAAGCAAGAATAAGGAAGAGCTCTTGGAAATTACTGAAGTATAAAGAAGAACCAAGTACTTTTATTTTCTTTCTTATATATATATATATATAAACTATACCACAGGGTAACCAAATAGTTGATGAGGGGAAATCCTCCTTTATAAGAAAATTTAGCCAATAAATGCTGAAGGAATGCATTAGAAGAGCATCTTTTCTCAACCCTTAACAAGCAGTATCTAGTCGCTATTCAGATTTTGCTGATTTGTCTCATAATTTTTTTTAACAATCAGGATTCAAAATCTGTGCATTGGGCTTGAGAGGTGGCTCAGTGGTTGCGTGCTTGCCTGGCATGCACAAAGACCCCTAGCCCTGCTTACACAACTAAATTGAGGGAAGAAAAAAAAAAAGATGAAAAAATAAAATAAAATTGATTCCCAAAAAAAAAAAAAAGCCAGGCTCAGCAGTTACAGCACTTCCCTGGCATCTGCTAGGACACGGGATCAAAGCCCAGCATCATGTACACAATGAAGTATCAGAGCAATGGAAGCCACATGAAAAACTGATACTCTTTCCCTCTTTCTCTGTCCCTCTTTCTAAAAAAAAAAAGTTTAAAAAAGTCTGTACATTGCATTTGGATGATAAATCTCTTGAGTGTCTTAAGCTACAGACTCCTAAGTCCCAATCCTTTTCACCCAATTGATGACCTTATAACAAAATACTATAAAGTCATCAAAAAGCCTGGATAGTGGCGCACAGCAGCAATCCTAGCTACTCAGGTGCACGAGGCAAGAGGACTGCAAGTTCAAGGTCAGTTTCAGCAACTTGGTAAGAGCCTGTGTCAAAATAAAAAAAAAATTAAGTCTATCATAAACCAGGAATGGGGTAATCCCAGCAACTCAGGAGGCTGAGGCAGTGTTTTGCAAGTTTCAGGCCAGCCTCAGCAACTTAGAAAGACCGTCTCAAAACAAAAAATACAAAGGGCTGGGGATGTGGCTCAGGGGTTAAGCATCCCTAGGTTCAATATCCGGTGCCAAAACAAAAATAAAAACAAGAAATCTATTATAAATTTTTGCTAGGAATCAAGCTTAGGGCCTCCTGTTTGCTAAGCAAGGACTCTACCACTGAGCTACAGCCCCAGGCCTAATCTTCTATTACTTTTAGGTCTTCTTTCTTTTTTTTTTTTTTTTTTTTAAGAATGAAGAAAGTTGGGGCTGGAGTGGTGGCTCAGGGGTTATGGTGCTTGCCTAGCATGTGCAAGGACGCTGGTTCAAACCCCAGCACCACGTACACAACAAAGTGTTGGAGCAACAAAAGCCACATGAAAAACTAAATGAAATTGATTCTCTCATTCTTTCTCTCACAGTCCCTCTCTCTTTGAAAAAAAAAAAAATGAATGAAGAAAGTTGGAGCTGGAGCAGTGGCTCAGCGGTTGGAGCACTTGCTGGCATGCATGTAGACCTGGGAAACCCCAGCATACATACACAGCTGGGTATTGGAGAAACAAAGGCCAGATAAAAAAATAAATAAAAATTGATTCTCATTTTCTCTCTCTCAATCTCGCTCCCTCTATCTCTTAAAAAAAAAAAAAAAAAAAAAGGAAAGAAAAGAGTGAAGAAAGTTTTATGCTTCCAGGAAACTTGTTTGAGTTTCTCATAAACAATGGTCCTTGAGGTTGAGGGGAGGCTGGAAGAGATATAATCACAAACACTCTGAGAGATTTTTTCCCAGATATAGAAGCCAACCTACCAGTATTTCTTCCAACTAAAGTCTCACAAGCCTGAAAGCATAGGAAGACTTAAATGATTGGCTATTTGGGGGGTTGGGAATCCTATCTCAAAATAAAACTTTATAATATCTAACTTTTTATTTTTCTTTGGTACTGGGGGATAGAACTCAAGAATGCTACATCCCCACCCCTTTTTATTATTTTATTTTTTTTAAAGAGAGAGAGAAAGAATCAATTTCTATTTATTTTTTCATCTGGCCTTTGTTTCTCCAACACTTAGTTTTGTATGTGGTGCTGGGGTTTGAACCTGGGTCCTCACGCATGCTAGGCAAGTGCTCCAACCGCATGCTAGGCAAGTGCTCCAACCGCTGAGCTACTGCTCCAACCCCCCTTTTTATTTTTTATTATTTTGAGTTAAGGTCTCACCAAGTTGCCCAAACTGATCTTGAACTTGTGATCCTCCTGCCTCAGCCTCCTAAGTAGCTGGGATTACAAGTATGAATCCCCATATCTGACCTCGAAATAAAAATTTTAAAAAGCCTTGGTGAGGGGCTGGTGCAGTGGCTCAATGGTTACAGCACTTGCCTGGAAGGCACAGGACGTGAGTTTCAACCCCAGCACCTTGTATACAACAAAGTGTTAGAGCAACAAAAGCCACATGAAAAACTAAATGAAATTGATTCTCTCTCTCTCACCGTCCCTCTCTCTTTGAAAAAAAAAAGTGGCTTGGTGATGCAGCTCGGTTAGAATGCTTGCCTAGCATGTGTACTATACTAGGTTCCCACCATTAACAACAACAACAAAAAAGAACAAGTTACAAAATACTGCATATAGTATGAGACCATTCAATTTTAAATATTCATATCTATATAAATGTATATGAAACTATTAATCATGAGTTCTCTTTAACGGGTTCTAGAAGTATTTCTGTAATGCTTGATTGGGGTTTCTTTTGTTGTTGTTTCACAAGGAACACATATATTTTGTCTGTAAACAAGAAAAACAAATAAAACAAACATAACCATGAGATGAAATAGTCACATGAATATCACACATGGAAGAAATTTGCTCACTAACCATAAGAATCATTCATAATTGTATAAATGTAGTCAAACATGATCATTAATTCAACATTTGTTTTACAGATTCTCCTTGTATCCCAGGTTTGTTTTATATTCCTTATTAGTCCCTGTGAACTCATATAGCAAACAGTGAATTCATTTTCTACTGTCTTACCCAAAAACACAAGAAAGAAGAAGAAAAACTCAGTAGCCTATCACTTCAGTTATCAAGCAGGAATTGATTTACCATATTAACAAAGCCCAGAAAAGTGTAATAATACAATAAAAATTTTAAGAAAGGTTGGGGAATGTAGCTCAGCGGTAGAGCACCTTCAGGTTCAAATCCCCAGTATCAGGAAAAACCAAAAGTTTAACATATGCTAAACAAATGGTTAAAATTACATTTTGGCATTTAATCTTCATTTGTGTGGAAAATTAATTCACACAGACCCAACATATTTCTCACTCAATAACAAACATTTGTAATTAAATTGATTTAAAAATATAAGAGATAGCAGGGTATGGTAGCACACCTCTGTAATCCCAGCAACTCTGGGTGAGGCAGGAAGACTGCAAGTTCAAGGCCACTCTCAGCAACCTAGAGAGGTCATGTCTCAAAATAAAATATAAAAAACAGGCTGAGGATGTAGCTTAGTGATTAAGTGCCCCTGGGTTCAATCCCCAGTACCAAAACAAACAAACAAAAAGAGACAGAGAGAGAGAGAGCGCCACTATTAAGTTTAAAATAATGAAAGAATTAGGGTGCTAAAAGGGCTTTTGAGATTACCTAGAACAGGCCAGGTGCAGTGGCACATGCCTATAATCCCAGTTACTCAGGAGGCTGATGCTGGGAGTATCACAAGTTCAAAGCCTGTCTCAGCAATACAGCAAGGCCTTAAGCAACTTAGCAAGACCCTGTCTCAAAAAAATTAGAAGGGTTGGAGATGTGGCTCAGTGGTTAAGCATTCCTGGGTTCAATTCCCAGCACCAAAAAAATAAAAAAAGATTACCTAGAACAACCTTTGCAAATGTGGAATTCCTGAAATAGTTGTAGTAGTAGTTCCAGTGATCTTTTTTTTTCCAGAGTGATCTTAATATTGAAAATTTTTAAATGGATAAATATCTATTACTGTGTATAAGACAATGTAGGTAAAATAAAATGTCTGAAATAACTATATTCAAAAGAAGTCAGTTTTTCTATACATACAAAAGTTAAAGATCCTGTTGAAGAACTTTTTGCAAATTTTAGCATAACTTGACACCAACAGAACAATAAATTGACTGCACAAATGGTTAGGCTTAGCAATCTGACCTTTAGCATATCCATCCATTCAACCAACAAACATCTATGAACCATCTACTACATTCCAGTAGTTTTCTGGGAAATAAAAGCAAAAGGTTTAAGATGGTAATGTAGCTTCAATGGTACCACACTTGCTTATGTGTGAGGCTCTGATTCAATCTCCAGCATGGTAACAGTAAAAAAAAAAAAAAAAAAAAGCGATAGTCTGATACAATATTAGAAGTGCTAAGAGAAGGGACAAACAATATGCTGAGGAAGGATATGAGATAGGCCTAATCCTACCTGGGCCCTCATAAAACTCCAGAATTAAGACATAGAAGATGAATACAATTTGGCAATAAAAGAGGAGAAGTGTGCTAAGCAAAGAAATTACTTTTATTAAGGCATGGAGAAAAATATATTTTGTAAAACAAACTCAAAGTGTTCAATATGGCTCAGAAAGAAACAAATGAAACCAACAAGATAAAGGGTAACTCAGGCTGGAGCGGTGGCTCAGTAGTTGGGAGTGCTTGCCTGGCATGTGTGAGGCCCTGGGTTCAATCCCCAGCAGGATGATGTTGATGATAATGATGGTGGTAGTGGAGGTGATAATGATGATGTTGCTGTTATTGTTCAAAAGAGTTAAACATTGCCAAGAAGTCAAGTATGAGAAGAAACAGGATCAAAAGAGGATGAAATGAATTTATAAGAGCCAAGTACTTTTCTGAATTTTTTAGAATAATAAGGAGAAATTTTCAAACCTAAATATTATTATGAGATGAATTACTTGCTGCATGAGTAGCTTAACCTTTTATAAACTTGTCAGTTCCATCTAAAGTGCTCACCACGGGGCTGGAGTGGTGGCTTGGCGGTTACGGCGCTTGCCTGGCATGTGCAAGTGCAAGTACACGGGTTCAAATCCCAGCACCCACATACACAACTAAGTGTCGCAGCAACGAAAGCCATGTGAAAAACTCAATAAAAATTGATTCTCTCTCTCTCTGTCCTTCTCTCTTTAAAAAAAATTAAAAAATAAAGTGTTTACCTCTTTACTCTTCATCTCATCATTCTGTTTAATTCCTGTATAGAACCTATCAAATCTATAATTGTTTGGATTTACTCTTTTTTTTTTTTTTGTACTAGGGATTGAACCCAGAGTCACTTTACCACTGAGCTATATTCTCACCCCTTTAAAAATATTTATTTTAAGCTGTGCGTGGTGGTGCATGGCTGTGATCCCAGTAGTTTGGGAGATAGAGGCAGGAGGATAGCAGGTTCAAAGTCAGCCTCAGCAGTTTAGTGAGGCCCTAAGCAACTTGGTGAGACCTGTCTTAAAATAAAAAGGGCTGGGGTTTGTGGCTCAGGGGTTTAGTGCCTCCAGGGTCAATCCCTGATAGTAGCAGAAAAAAAAATTTATTTTATGATCTCACTAAATTGCTTAGGATCTCTAATAATCTGGGATTATACACATGCATCACTGTTTCCAGCTGATCAATGTATTTTAATTCTGTATATTTTAAAGGAGAGAGAGGGACAGTTCTAGAGAGAGGAAGAATCAATTTTAGTTTTTCATCTGGTTTTCGTTGCTCCAACACCTCACCTGTGTACTTGGTGCTGAGATTCAAACCCATGTCCTTGCACACGCCAGGCAAGCTCCATAATCACTGAGCAATCATTCCAGCTCCTCTTCTGTATTTTTGAAATTTTTCCTGCTATAAAGTAAAGGGGGCTGAGAATGGTAAATGTATACCTATAATTCTAGCTACTTGGGATGCTGAAACAGGAGGATGGTAAATTCAAACCCAGTCTGGGAAACTTGGAGAGATCCTGAGTCAAAATAAAATAAAAAGGAATACAGATGTAGCTCAGTGGTACAGCACTTGCCAAGCATGTGTGAGGCCCTGGGCTCAATGCCTAGTACTAGGTGGAAAAAAGCAGAGGGGGGAATTGACTAAAAGTTTACTGACCTTAAGGGGAAAACTAGTATTTAAAGTTCCTGATAATAATAATTCTATACCTTCAACTTTGAAACTTCTGTATTGTATTGATTAATATATAAATTCCCATGGTTCAAACATTTTTGGATGTGTTTATCATGCCAAACTATAATGGAATTATGGGAAAACAAAACAGTGCTATATTCAAACCAATAATTAAAAATCATTGACCAAGATTTTAAAATTAGAATTTTTAAACATATTTGTAAATATCAGCTTTTTATTTTTATTTTTTTAGAAAGAGAGACAGTGAGAGAGAGAGACAGAGAGAGAAACAATTTTATTTAGTTTTTCATGTGGCCTTCGTTCCTCAGACACTTCGTTGTGTACATGGTGCTCGGGTTTGAACCCATGTCTTCGGGCATGCCAGGCAAGACTTAGGACGTGATAAATAAAAAAACTAAAATTATTTCTCTCTCTTTCTCTCTCACTGTCCCTTTCTCTCAAAAAATAAATATGTGCGTATTACATAAATTATTAAACTGGGTCTATGTTGTATTTTTTTTTAAAGAGAGGGAGAGAGTAAAAGAGAATCAATTTTATTTATTTTTTCATCTGGCCTTTTGTTGTTATTGTTGTTTGTTTGTTTGTTTTTGACAGTTGTGTATGTGCTGCTGGGGTTTGAACCCAGGTCCTCGTACATGCCAGGCAAATGCTCCAACTGCCGAGTCACCTCTCCAGCCCCCTAACTTGGATATTTTTTCTTTTCTTTTCTTTTCTTTTTTTTTTTAAGAGAGAAGAACAGTGAAAGAGAAAGAGAGAAAGAGAGAGAGACAGAGAGAATTTTTTTAATTGAGTTTTTCACACGGCTTTCGCTGCTCTAACACTTAGTTGTGCACTTGGTGCTGGGGTTTAAACCCATGTACTTGAGCATGTTGGGCAAGCGTGGTACCCACTGAGCCACCGCTCCAGCCCCCTTACCTTGGATATTTCTGACCTCAAACTAATTATTCATTTAGGCAACAGCTGTAATCATTATGAGTGCTGAGCACAGCAAAAAGGGTGTTTTCAAAATAACTCAGCCATTAGTCAACAGAACAAAAAAACACTACTGGTTAGGCTCTAATACCAGTTCCCCTCTAGAAGTATACAGCCTGCAGTTAAAGGTAAACTGAAGATTCCAGGAAGCAGGAACCTTGTAGTCTGAGTGTGTGTGTTTGTGTGCATGCGCACACGTATATATGCATGCCAAGGATTGAACCCAGGAGTCCTTTACCACTGAGCTACATTTCAGTACTCTCTATTTCTTATTTTGACACAGAGTCTGGCTATTGCTGAGGCTGACCTTGAATTTGTGCCTCAGCCTACTGAGTTTCTGGGATTACCAACATGCACCACAGAGCTCAGAACCTCCTATTAAGCACAGAATTGAATGAGTAACCTATAGTACACTCTGGCAATCTCATGAACTGTCCTCTAATTAATCTACCCTTTGACTAGAAGTCCTGGATCCAGTTAAGTACCAAATCCAATTTGGTATTATCTTTTGTGATCTAAACTAAGTCAAACATGAATGCATATAATAGCATCTCACTTAATATCTTACATCCACATATCTCTGGAAGGTCAAAAAAGAACAAGATCTACCCTAAGAGTTAAAAAAAAAATGGTTAACTGATTGTTATGGTTTGGATGAAAGCTATCCCCCAAAAGCTCAATATGTGAGAGCCTTAACCTAATCAGTGAATTGATCACTGATGAGATTAACTGGGTGGTGGCTACAGGCTAATACGGCATGGCTGAAGGAGGTGGGTCACTGGGGGTGTACCTTTAGGGTATATATTTTGTATCTGGTGAGTGGAACATTCTCGGCTTCCTGGAGCCATGTTTAGAGCCATTTCCTCTGCCACACTTTTCTGCCATGATGTTCAGCTTCACCTCAAGTCCCAAGGAACGTACCCAGCTGTCTATGGACTTCTGAAACTGTGAACCCCTGAATAAACTTTTCTCCCTAAAATTGTTGTCAGGTCTTTTTAGTCACTGCAGCAAAAATGCTGACCAAAACACTGGTTTATCATTTCAAAAGGCAACAAACACACACACCTTAAAAATTGAGATTGTTCATTTCAGAAAGTACTAGAAAATAAGGATTTACTAGTGGCAAGGGCATATCTAGTCTGCCTAGAGCCAATATGAAGCTAGTTCAAATGATTCATCAAGAAGAAACGACGGGGGCCAGAGCGGTGGCTCAGCGGTCAAAGTGCTTGGCCCAAGAACTGAGGTTAGAACCCCAGCACCTGTACACAACTAAATGTCGGAGAAACCGACGCCAGATGAAAAAATAAAATAAAATTGATTCTCTCTTACACTCTCACTATTTCTCTTGCTTTTTAAAAAAGAAAGAAAAAGAAAAAAAAGAAACAATGGCATTTTTTAAAAATGTGTTTTTGGAACTAAGGAATGTATTTTGAAATGTATTAACTTTAAGTACAAAATAAAGTAGGTAATACAGAAATCAACAAAGCATTAGAATGTTCTTCTAGCTTTCTAAACCTAAGATTTCAGTGAATAAATTAAGATGTAATAGCATTCCTTCCAGGTGAATCTCTGAGGGAAGGGCATTCCGGGGCACCGCAGCAACATGCACAGAGGCATTTAATAGGGCTTGGATAAGGAATGTAAAGATGTGTGGCAGGAAGCCCAAAGGGGAAAGTGGTGGGTGAAAATATAACCAATTTCTTCATTAGCATTAGAAACTGATCCAAATCTATCTAAAAATCAGTCCTCCTTTAGGTGTTTGGGTTATTTTTGGTTTTGTTTTCTGGGATGCTGGGAATCCAACCCAGAGTACCTCACTGCACTCTACCACAGAGCTACATCCCCCAACCCCTGGGATATTTCTAAAGAATCACTAAAACAGCAAGCTAACTACACACACAAAAATTCAAACAAAAGCAAAGAAAAAGAGTACATTCGACTTAAGTCCTATCATTATAATAAAGATTAAACTTCTGACTCCTTGTTGACACTTCCTGTAAGCAAGAGATTACAGCACCTCACAGGCTCCTAAAACATTCTTACCATTTACATACCCTCCTATATTTACACAAAGGTGCTCAGAATTTACTTTACACTGTGGTGATGGACCATTTCTATGCTTTCAAATTACTTTTCCTGTAAATACCCTGAGGCACTTTTGCTGTACTAGTAAACTCTTAATCTTCATATTGAAGGCTCAAACCAGTAAATTAATCAGAATTCACTCTGTGTACTGGCCTAAGAGACTGACTTTCTAGGTATAAGCAAAATTTATTTTATGATCTTAGGTGAAGACTGATAACAAAATGGTTTTATGTTCGCGGTCTGGGATTTGGCTTAACATTTATCAATGTTCTCTCGTCATGATTCTTGGCTCAAAGGTTTCATTATGGAGATTTTACAGATATGACTAAAAAAATATAAACTACAAAGGAAGTCATGAAGTACCTATTTTTAAAAAGTCGTTTACTTAAAAAATTAATGTAAAACTCTGAGCCTAGCAGTTGGTCAGTTTTATTTTCTGATTCTGCAACCTATGGCAGAGTTTTCCTGGCATGTGTGACTTTGGCATTTTGCCCATGTTTACATGGACTGACAGGAATCTATGGAGGGAGCATTTCTTTTACCAGGGGTGATAGATGATGCTGGGCCTACTAGATCATGCTGAGTCTGCTCTTCACCTGTGTACATGTGGTTAATTTCCCAGTCTCTTCCATGTATAGTCCATATACTGGCACAGGCCTGTATGAGCATGAAGGATTGGCAAGCCAGCTCAGAAATAGTACTTAACCTTTATTCTATCAACAGAGCACATGAACTAGTGGAAATTGTGATTCCATTGTCATTTGTTTTTTTCAACCTTCCCCTTCCTATATACTTAGAAATATTTTAAAAATAAAACCAATTTTATTTGACAAATCCAATGACATTCCCTTGAGACAAAATCATAACTAAAAACTGTCACTATAATCAAGCTAAAAACAACTGGATGCAAAGATATATGTGATGAGGGCTAGAGTGTAGTGCTTTCCTGGAATACACGAGGACCGGGATTCAAACCCCAGCACCACATACACAACTAAGCACCAGAGAAACAAAGGCCATATGAAAAAATAAATAAAATTGATTCTCTCTTTCAATATCTTAAAAAAATGTGAAACAAAAATGGTGTCACTATTTAACATTAATTAGGAAATGAGCTTCTGAACAAATCTCACTTCCAAAAACTTTTAAAGTATTTTGGAAATATAACACATGGTTCCTTCAATAATTATTTAGCCTCCTTAAATAACCACGCTATTTAGTCAGTTATGCTAGATGCTCTGGAAAACAAAGACAATTAAGACCCTTTGCCTGCCCTAGATAAAGTTCCACAGAAATAATACCAACACAGCCTGAAAGCTAAAATCTTTGACTCTCTCAAGGAGCCAAGGACATATCATTTGCAACTCAGAGCTCCAAAAGATTCACAGATTCCAGGTAAGGGCACGGAGGTCACTAATCAGGTGCTTCAGTTAACAGCCGGCCAAATGCACCTGTAAACTGCAGTTTGAGAAGCAAACTCCAACAGGAAAAGCCTTGCCAACAGTCACCCACACCTCCTCAACCCCGCCCCCGAGTCCTCTCATAAATAAACAAAGCTTTTGAAGGGAACTGTCCAAGGTTACCACCTGATACGGAGGAATGCCTTCGTGTGGGATAACAAGATAGCACACTCTACATACGTACTGAGCACTGCTATACAACATCTCAGTGTTGACAAAGTGTTAGGCATGTCACACAGCACATAAAATAAGATCTCTTTCTCAACCGGATTAAAATGTCAAGAAGCAACTGGCCGAAAGAGGGAGATCTCTAACTTCCCATAGCAGCACCAACCCCCTGGAAAGGTACTGGACCCAGCGGAAGTTACATATCCAAGGCAGAAGTACCCCCCCACCCCAGTGGTAAAAGTTTGAACCGCTGTCCGACCATCCCACGACGGTAGGAAACTGCACGTAAAGCCGAGGAGCAACCAGACACCCTAAAGACTCCGCCCTTGCCAACCCCAGGTGTCCTCCTGCCAGGCTGTCGCTTCCTCCCCGGGCCTTGCCTCCCACCTCACTCTCCCAACGCCCACTGGGCTGCCTCAGCTTTCCGCACCGGCGGGATTCTCGGGGGTCGCGCAAGGCGGCTGCACTCGGCCGCGGAGGCCTCGCCTCAGGCCCTTCCTCCAGGAGGCCCGGCGCGCCTCGCATCCCCCGCCGGGCCGTGACCCCCGGTCTGCCCACCCTGGCCGCCCGCCGGCCCTCACCTCCTCGGCGTGCTTGCGCAGCGCCTTCTCCCGCTCGTACTGGGTGATGAGCTGCTCGTTGTCGTCCCGCAGCAGCTCCAGCTCCACCTGGTGTTCCTGGTCCTGAGCGAACACCGAGTCCAGGTTCTCCAGCACGGCCACTACCAGCGGCATCAGCTCCTTGACCACCTCCTCGTCATAGCGCCCGATGAGCCGCTCGAACTCGCGGTAGATGGAGCCGGCCAGGCCGGACACCCGCTCCGACATCACGGCCCCGGAGCCGCCGGGCTCCTCCTGGTACACCACACCGTCCTCCAGCTCCATGGTGGTGGGCAGGCGGGCGGCCCGGGGCGTCGCCGGCTGAGGGACTGCACGGGCCCGCACGGGACGGGCCCGGCTGGGGCAGGGGCTGGGCCCGGCGGGGTGGGGGCCGGGGCCGGAGGAGGGGAGGGGTGGGGTGAGCGCACTCACCCCAACTGCCGCTGCACCAACTGCTGGGGCGGCCCGGCCGCGCGCGCTGCACGTCACCCGCGGGGCGGGGCCGGCGCCGCGTCGGCCCGGTGGGCGGGGCCCCGCTGGAGGCCGGGCGCGGTCGGGGGCGGGGCCATGCGTCAGCGTGCGCCGGCGAAGGAAGGCGGTGGCGTCAGCACCGCGACCGGCGCGACGCCAAAGGGAAAGGCTGCGAGCGGAGGGTGGAGAGAAGTGTCAACCAGAGGCTGGTCTTGCAAGTCCGTCCCAAAGGGAAGGGAGGGGCTCTGGAAGAGTGACTAGCCCGCCAAGACTGACGAAGCTCATATTTCTGTTGCTTTTTCAGTTTACGGGCGCTTTCTTGTTTAGTCATCACAACCGGTGTGTTGCCTTAGATGTTTGGCCCCGTTTCACAGGCAAAGAAAGTAGGCCCAGAAAAGTTGTGGTTCACTCAAGGTCATGCAGCTAGAACGGGAAAGAGGCTGAACTGGGACTCAAACCAGTTCTGACTGAGAATTACCGACTCAGAAAAATGGAAAATGGGGGGAGGGGAGGAGACTCGACCTAGAGATAATCTGCTCTCGAGAAGGGTAGTACTGTTTGGGGTAGGGAAGAGTCAGGATAGCCGAAAACAGAAGTGCAAAGCATTCTAGAAAAGGGTAAAACTGGAACGCCGTATCTTGCATTTTCCCAGTTTCTTTACTCCCAGCCAACTTGGGGAGAGGAAATTCTAGAGTTCAACTACCTTCCTCTTCCCTGGCTTTGAAGCGGGGACGGGGGCGGAGCGGGTAAGTGGGAAGTTGAGAAGTAGGGGAGAAAAGAGGTGGAGTCAGTGGGATGAGTAAGTCTTAAGGTATGTGAGGACGCCGCCGCCTGGGAGAGCGTCACGTGTGGGTAATGACACATCACCCAAGCCTAGGGGCGGGTTGAGTCAAAGTTCATTTCCCAGTGTTCTCATCTAGCATTCCTAAATGGCCCGGAAGACACTCCCAAAGTCCCTTTCTTTCTGCCACAGGTGACTCAAGAATTCTCTGGCCCCACCTCATTCAAGAATACTAGGAGGGAAGGAAGGACTTAGATAAACAAAGAGTTAGTAGGGGAATTGGCCGTCTCCCAGGATCATAAATATTCTCAATTTAGTGTTTAAAAGTTAAGGTTCTTCCCACCTAAGCGTGAACTAGTCCTCTAAAGTCTCCCATTCCTGAGCCACCTGGAAACCAATACAAACAGTGTGGAGGCTGGAGGAGAGTCAAAGATCAAGCTCAGAATGACAAAGATGGTAAAAAAAATTTTTTTTTAAATTTTTATACTGGAGGTTGAACCTAGGGGCACTCAACCACCGAGCCATATACCCAAACCTTTTTTATTTTTTATTTTGATACAGGATCTAGCTAAATTGTAAGGCAGATTTTGAACTTGTGATCCTCCTGCCTCAGCCTCCAGAGTTGCTGGGATTACAAATTCTGTCCTAATGAGTGAATTTGTACCTATGCTGTCTATGTGTCTTGATTAGAGAAATGACAACCTGTTCACTGGATGTGATTTCTCAAAATGCCCTGCCTCTTCTTAACCTCACCTTTTTCTTCTTTCTCTTTGGTTCTGGGGTTTCAACCCAGGGACACTTACTACTGAGTTACATCCCCAACCCTCTTTTTTTTTTTTTCTTTTTTCTGGAAACAGGGTCCCATTAAGTTGCCCCAGGCTAGTGTGCAACTTGTTATCCTCCTGCTCCTCAGCCTCCCCAGTCACTGGGATTACCAGCAGGTTCCATCATGCCAGAATTTGACCTCACATTTGAAAGCCAGGAAAAGTCTTGCTCTGAATCTCTTTTCTCTTTCTGAAGGCTATCACTCAGGCAATCTATCTATATAGGTGCCTGTACTTTCCAAGGATTCAGAAGGGCAGGCTTTACTTTGTCTATCCACAGTATTATCGTGAACATCAGAAAATTTAGAGGAAAAAAATATGTTGATTTTCAGGTATCAGGTTATAAAAATTAATTATTCATAATAAGTATGCTTCTTTAGGTTTAAGTTCAACATAGATTTGTGATATATGCATATTGATTTTAGGCTTCTGGTAGTTATTAGAGATCACATTTAATTGCTTAAAATGAAATTCAGGAGCTGGAGTGGTGGCTCAGTGGCAGAGCACTTGCCTGGAATGCATGAGGACCAGCATTCAAACCCCAGCACCAAATACGCAACTAAGTGTCCAAAAAACAAACAAAAAGATGAAAAAATAATATTGATTCTCTTCCTCTCTCTCTCTTCATCTCTCTTTTATAAGACAAAATGAGGGGGCTGGAGTGATGGCTCAGTGTTTATGAGACTTGCCTAGCATGTACAAGGACACAGGTTTGAACCCCAGCATCATGTACACAACAAAGTGTCATAACAACCAAAGCCACATGAAAAACTAAATAAAATTGATTCTTTCTCACTATCCGTCCTCTCTTTAAAAAAATAAAAATAAATTCAGCTTTGGGAGAATAGCTCAGTGGTAGAGTTAGCACTAGCATGTGTGAGGCCCTGGGTTCAATCCCCAACCCTGTAAATTAATGAATTAATTTAATCCAGCTAAATGCCTACCATCAACTGGTGAATGGATAAATAAAATGTGTCATAGGTATATATATGTAATGTTTTATTCAGCAATAAAAAGAAAGTACATATGATAACATGAATGAACCTTCAGAACATTATGCTAAGTAAAAGAAGCTAGTCATAAAAGGCTACAAATTGTTCCATTTATATGAAATGTCCAGAATATCTAAATCTGTAGAGACAGAAAGTAAATTAGTGGTTAGCAAGGGCTAGGGGACAATAGAGGGTGAAAATAGAGGGAAATGTCAGTGACTGCTCGAGGGAATCAGATTTCTTTATGGGGTAATGAAAATGTTCTAAAATTGATTGAAGTGGTAAATAATACGTAACTGAATACACCAAAAGATTAAAATTTATATTTTCAGTGAATGAACTGTATGGTATGTTAATTTCATCTTAATACAGATATTCACTTTTTTTTTACAAGTTTTAATATCTTTATTAAGAAATATCAAAAGTTGGGGCTGGAGCAGTGGCTCATCAGTCACAGCTGTGCTTGCCTGGCATGCGCAAGTACGTGAGTTCAAACCCCAGCACCATGTACACAATAAAGTCTCAGAGCAATTAAAGCCATGTGAAAATCTAAATAAAAATTGATTCTCTCTTTCTCTTTCTCACTGTCCCCTCTTTCTTTAAAAAAAAAAAAGAAATATCAAAAGTTCATTACAATTCCATACACAGTTTTACCAAGTTCAAGTGAAGGGGAATGTGGGGACGGTGGGGCATCAAAATGCACATTTGAACGCTATGGTAGCTTGCCCAAGGGGTGACCCCACAACTCCAGTCACTTAGTTTCCCAGTGGTCTACAGCAATGTTTTTTTCCAGTTTCCATTAGGTCATAGCATAGTATCATAAATTACTTGAAAGAATAACATTATAAAGCGGTCTCACATATTTGTCCTTTTGTCATTATCCCCTGAAAAGCTTTTCTAGGAAGCACAACATTTGAGTCCCATTGAGCACTGTTTGTGTTCCATATTCACAAAGACTGCTTTGAAAGCTGGCAAACAACGCATGTTACACATTACCATATTACACATGGGAGGATCCTAGCACATTTTTAAAAAGCTGACAGAGAAAAAAAAAGAGGCAATTGCTCATCTTGGGAAGAAAAACACCACCATCATTGAGTGAAACCCTCGGGTATAGGACAAGCCTGCCACTTCCACTGAGCCCCAGCCTTAAAGATCAACTGCAAGACCGAGCACGGCTAGATGCAGGAACACCAATACAGAACACAGGAAGGAGTATTTCTGGGAGTGGTACATCACCATTTTTTATGTCAGGGGTGCTACACCAGAGGGGAATTACACTTTAAAGTAATCAGGGATGATAATAGGTCATTGATACCAGATAGGAAACAGCCAATGTGCGTGTGCCTTGGTTAAGGCTTGTTCTGGTTTATCTAAAAGTAGATTCTGCAGAGACTGTCCTGCAACATGGGAAAGAGCTGTCTTTAGAGGAAGGACTCCTTGTTCACCCACAGGACTGTCTCGTTGGGCTTGCACTCATACTGGATGATAGAGAAGGGGCTCCCCCACTGGCAATGGTCTCGCTTGTGGTAACTGTAGAACTTGACTTCCCACACAGTCTGGAAGGTGGGTGAACGGCATGGTGATCTGGATGGGTTGCCATTCTCACTCTTGATTGGGGCCACACCTTCTGTGTCATATGTGCCGTATCAGGTTCTTTAGCCTTTAGCTCTAGCAGGACAAGCACACCACCAATGGAAATGTTCTCGATCTGCAGCATGGTGGGCTTAATCTTCACCTCCACCTTATAGGAGGAGCCGGTGGGCAGCTTGATGGTGCGGTTCTGGCCGAAGCGCTGCCGGGCCACCTTAAAGAAGACTGGACCATCGTTGGGCTGGAAGCGCAGACTGATGGAGAGGCGCACAAGGCCCGGCAAGTCCCCCATGGCTGGGCTATGTTCACATTTTTAAAAAAAGGAGTAAGGGATGTAGTTCAGTGGTAGAGAGCTTACCTAGCATACATAATACCCTAGGTTCAATCCCTAGCACTGCACTAGGAAAAAAATAAATCCATTTTATGGCAATAATGTATTTAAAAGGGGCTGGAGCAGTGGCTCAGCGGTTATGGCGCTTGCCTGGCTTGTGCAAGTATGCGTGTTCAAACTCCAGCACCACATACACAATGAAGTGTCCAGCAATGAAAGCCGTATGAGAAACTAAATAAAATTGTTCTTCTTTTTTTCTCTCTCATTCACTGTCCCACTGTCTTTAAAAAATAAATAATAATAATAATGTATTTAAAATAGACCCAGTGGAAACAAAAATTCCTGTGATGGCTTACAAAGAAAATGATTTTGAAAGTATGAACCTTGTATTCTAGTATGGACTAGTCAATTTGAACAACTTAGGCCAGGAGTAAAAAAGTAAATAGTTACTTAGTACCTATTGAATGCCTGTCACTCACTGCAATAAGGACTGTGGGCCTTAATTTCTTTATCTTTTTTTTTTTTTTAAAGAAAGAGGGGAAAGTGAGAGAGAGAGAGAGAGACAGAGAGAATCAATATTTATTTAGTTTTTCACATGGCTTTCGTTGCTCTGAGACTTCGTTGTGTACGAGGTGCTGGGGTTTGAACTCGCATACCTGCACATGTAACCGCCGAGCCACCACTCCAGTCCCCTTAATTTCTTTATCTGTATAATGAAGGAGTTTGTTAAGAGAATCTGTAAAGGCTTCCTACCATCCTAAAATCCTGATTCTTGAATGCCTGTAATCCCAGCAACTTGGGAGGCTGAGGCAGGAGGATCACAAGTTCAAAGCCAGCCTCAGCAATTTAGCAAAACCCTAAGCAACTTAGTGAGACCCTGTCCCAAAATAAAATATAAAAAGGGCTGGGAATGTGGCTCTATGGTTAAGTACCTCTAGGTTCAATCCCTGATACAAAAAAAAAAAAAAATCCTGATTCTGTAGGTAAGAGTGACAGGAGATTGGCCTTGAAATTGAGTCCCATTAGTTCCTAATTATGTAGGCTGGATAGATTCCCAGCACCCACTTCTGACCCCAAAGACTGAAATTATTATTATTATTATTTTCAGGACTGAGGACCGAACTCAGGGCCTTGTGCATGCTAGGCAAGCACTCTGCCACTGAGCTAAATCCCCAACCCCAAAGACTGAAATTATTAAAGATCAAGAGTTACCAAGGAAAAAACAGGTCACATTGTAGACCTTAAAGTGTACACTTTTGATTACTAAAGGGAAGGAAATTCCATTTCAAGAGATTCCTTGGTCTTGCAAAAATAGTGAAGAGAGTAATAGGGGCAGCAGGAGGGAGGAGTTGATGAGGGCAGGAAGGGAGGAGTTTCTTCCTAAGCACAATAACTATAATCACTGGAAGCCTGAAATTACCAGTCCTGTTGTTTGTCCAGTCTTGTGGAACTGTTAGGTTTTTTTTTTTGTTTTGTTTTTGTTTTTGTGGTGGTACTGGGGATTGAATCCAGGGGCACTCTAGCTACATTGAGCTACATTCCCAGTTCTTTTTATTTTTTTATTTTGAGACAGGGTCTTGCTCAGTTGCTGAGGCTGGCCTTGAATTAGCAGTTCTCCTGGTATGTGGCCACCACACCCGGCTGTTACAGTTATTTCTATATGGCTGCATTTCTCTAGTTTCACACACTTACATATTCCCACTTGAGGAGAGTCACTGAAAGAAGATGAGAGGACCTCAAGATCCTTGTATGACAATGTGAAAAGACAAGTCGTTCATCCTTACCAACTAGAAAATCTTTGGTGAGGCAGTATAGTTGTGGAATTCCTGGCTCTTGAAGGCTGCCAGAGTATTTTTCTGAATCCTCAGATTCTCCTTTGAAAGACTGTTTGGGTGGTCATGGGAGTGGTAGTGGTGGGGCCGGAGATCCAGTTCAGGACTTTGCACATGCTAGGAACATACTCTACCACTGAGCTACGTCCCCAGCCCCAAATAGTGTTTTGTTTATTTATTTTTGTACTAGGGATTGAACCTAGGAATGCCTTACTGCAGAGCTACATCCCAAGCCCTTTTTATTTATTTATTTTTTGAGACAAGGTCTCACTAAGTTGCTGAGGCTGGCCTAGAACTTATAGTCTCCCGCCTCAGCCTCCCTAATTGCTGGTATTATAGGCATATGCCACCAGGCCCAGCCACTCGTGGTCTTTAAGTAGATTTCTTTAGGAATGACATGCAAATCCATTTTAGTCAATACATTTATTTTAATACATTGTCATGCTTGGAAAGGAATGGAGGTGAGAAGAAACCATGTAATTTTACTAAATATCAATATTTTGTGTGTGATTTGGGGAAAAGGTATCCGACCCAAAACAACACCCCTGAAATCCACTGAAAATTCAGTGCAAATCAGCCAACGTTTGGTGCCTTTTAAGACTGAGTCTTGTACTAGACATAAGATAAAGGTGGAAGACCCAAGGTCAGGATGAATCTGGCACAATCTTTGTCCCCAAGACAAGCAGTCTAGTAAAGGAGGCAGGTCTGGGAGCACAAGCTGATATCTATCAGCACTGAATGCAACAATCTAAGCATATACAAAGTACAGTGATGGTAAAGTGGAAAGCACAATTAACTCTGTTGGGAAAGTCTTGAGATGAAGGCCTCCTGCAGGATTTTCCCAAATGGAAGGGAATCTAGGTAAATGCTTGGTTTGAAGGTTACCTCAGATCATGATTCAGATAAGCAGGATATATAATTTATTTGTTTAGTCTAAACTTTAACCTGGCCTAGTTTCTGAGCCCTTACCAAATAGACCTAGTTCAAAGGAGAATTTGGTCTAAAATGATTATTGAAATGGTTCCTTTAGGGGACTGGAGCAGTGGCTCAGCAGTTATGGCACTTGCCCTGCACGCACCAGTATGAGAATTCAAACCCCAGCACCACATATACAACGAGATTTCAAAGCACCAAGGGTCACATGAAAAACTAAATAAAATTGATTCTCTCTCTCTCTCTCTCACTGTCCCTCTCTTTACAGAAAAAGAAAAGAAATGGTTCCTTTAGGTCACATGCAGTGTCTCTTGGATAATAAGACTGAGCCTGGCGAAGTGAGGTAGCTCATACCAGTAATCCCAGCAACTCAAGAGGCTAAGGCAAGAGGACAGAACATTGGAAGGCAGCCTGGGCAACATAAGAAGGTCCTGTCTCAAACTTTAAAAAGGGCTGGGCAATCCTAGCCGATTGGGAGACTGAGGCAAGAGGATGGTAAGTTCAAAGCCAGTCTCAGAAAATTAGCAAGGCCCTAAGCAACTTAAAAAATAAAAAGAGGGGCTGGAGCGGTGGCTCAATGGTTCCAGCACTTGCACTGGCATGCTTGAGGACCGAGGTTCAAACCCCAGCACCACATACACAATGAAGTGTGGGAGAAACAAAGACCAGATGAAAAATTAAATAAAGTTGCCTCTCTCTCTCTCTCTCCTCCCCCTCTTAATAAATAATAAAAATATTCTTTTCTTTTTTTCAAAGATAGAGGGACAGTGAGAGAGAGAGAGAGAGAGAGAGAGAGAGAATCAGTGTTTAGTTTTTCATGTGGCTTTCGTTCCTCTGACACTTAATTGTGTATGTGGTGCTGGGGTTTGAACTCTCATATTCGCTCATGCTGGGCAAGCGCAGTAACCGCTGAACCACCACTCCAGCCCCAATAAATGTATTCTTTTTTTTTTTTTTTTTTTTTTTAATCTTTATTGAGTTTTTCACATGGCTTCCATTGCTCTGACACTTAGTTGTGTACGTGGGTGCTGGGGCTTGAACCCGTGTACTTTTGCATGCTGGGCAAGTGTTGTAACTGCTGAGCCACCACTCCAGCCCCCAATAAAAGTATTCTTAAAAAAATAAAAAGAACTGGGCATGTGTTTCACTGGTTAATCACTAACCTAATGTGCACGAGACTCTGGATTCAATCCCCAGTAATGGGAGCGGGGGAAGGCAAGGAGCTGGGCATATAGCTGGTGGTAGAGTGCTTTCTTGGCATGTCCAAGGCCCTGGATTCAATCTCTAGTACTGCAAAACAACAAAAGCAAACAACAAAAAATGAAAGCCCACCTTAAAACAAGGCAAAGTTACTCTATAATTTCATTTAGGTTGGGTCCTGTCCCAGTGAGACTTAACTACCTCAAGAGAAGGTGGGAACCTATCCGCAGGTTGCCACATCACCAGGGGAAATGGCTGGCTGCTCAAAATTAACCACATATATCACTCTGTGAAAAGGGAAGTCCAGTCCCAAAGGTCAACATCAATTTCTATTCCTCAGATAAGAAAAAAAAGGCCTAAGGACAAGGCCAGTCCATAAGCAAAAAACAGGATATGAACAAACTGAAACACAATAACTTGCTGTTGAATATGTTTTCTATTTAAGGTATACAGCTTATCTGAAAGAAAACAGAAAAAGAGGGTCTGATTGGAAACAAGGCCTGGTATCTGGTCAGAAGGGAAATAATCCACAGAACCTTTCTGACCTTTGTCACTTTTTTCCTCCACATATTCACGTATGAAAATGACTCAGCTAGTCTCACACCAGCAGCTTATTTTTAGTCGGGGCCTGCGAGCCAGTTGAAAACCTAACATAGAAACCATTGCCGGTCCACAGCCTCACACAGCAGAAGCAGGAACCAGTACTCATTTATTCATTTTGATTTAACATGGATGACTCAGGGAATACCACAGAGTCCTCTTCTTTCAAAGTATACACTTGCTCTTTCCTTCTGGCACAGTACTGAAAACTCCCAGAGGGAGAATTTCTCCTTGG
>PVKS010021351.1:0-35372 GCA_004027875.1 Aplodontia rufa | reverse complement strand
AAAAAAAAAAAAATAGAATGCACTCTGATGTCCAGAGGAGGTGGTAACAATAAGTACAAGAAACACTTTGGATGGTCCTAACAATAGATATTTTGCACCGGAGAGAAACACAGAGGTGAGAGGTTCTACGTGCCAGAGGATTACCAGAAGGTGGCCTTTCTAGTGCAATGTTCACTCAGCCAACAGCTATGGACTGGGTTTCCACCAGATGCCAAGTGCAGAGTTATGAATCAGTGATAGAAAAATAAATTAAGCAGAGCATCTTCCGTCAAAAAACTTAAAATCTACTGTCGAGTGTGAAAATGTGACCAAACATAAAACCAGCCATGACGAGGACATCCACAGGTGTTAGGAGGGTGCATCCTCCAACGTGGAGGGACTCGAGAAAATGCCCCTAGAGGACCTTGCAGAGAGTTTGGTTGCAAATTTAAATTCATAAGGTGCACAGAGAATTAGAAAGCCCTTGTCCTTACTTAGACGATTCTGGGTAGCTGTTTACTATTCAAACCTTGCAAAATTTCTGGGTTCAGTTAAAATGAATCTACGAAAGGGGATTGTTCTGCATAACCGGGCAGAGCATTCTTTGGCCATCCATTTTCAGATATCCCATAATCACGGCACTGGCAGAGGCTTTGTGGGGGGTAGGGTGAACTCTGTCTGTCCACCTTCTGGCTGCACAGGAAGGACAGAAGCGCAAACAGCAGCCCTTCGCCTGCTCCTCCCAACCCTGGCCAACCTGCTTTCCTCTCTGAATCCTCTGCCACGTCAGCATCCTCCTATCCCTGCGAAGAGTGGGCTGTACATGCAACAGAAGCGAATGTCTGGCTCTTGTCTGCAGGTGGTGACTAGCATGCTTTCTTCTAATGAACTCCAGTGGCCTCCTGTCTCCATCTACAGTTAAGAAGGACTCCTCTGAGCATGTCCCTGGTCCCTGCATCAGAAAAGCCACTCAAAGACTTAGAGTAATCTAGAGGAGATGGACTGCACAGAAGACAGAGGAACAGAGTGGAGGACATTTGTCACTGACCAAGGGGCAAAGGACCTGCTCTGAGAGCATCTGCAAGGCATTCAATGGGATCATCATTTCGTCATCTGTGAGATAAGGGAGCTGACCAAGCAATTCCCAGGCTCCCTTCCAGTCCCTCATGATTCTGATCTGGAACCAAGAGGTCCCAGCGAGAGCTCCATCCGTAGGAACAATGCTCTCTCCTCTCAGTTACCGGTCCACGGAGGTGCATGACTCGTAGGGGAAGCCTGTCACGGGCCATCAACCTCTCAGCATCCAAGGACAGCCTTTCAGCTCCAGGTGTTTATGACCTTTAAGTTACCACCTCGTTGTTAAGGATCTTACTTAAAGATTATTGCTTCTTAAAGAAGTGAAATGATTAACTTTCCTCAAAGTCTGATTTTCCGCTTCCTTCTTTCACTGCCTAGTTCTATTTGTACGGACATTTCAGAAGCAAAATAAACATGACATTTTTCCGCTTTTCGAGTATCCAAGATTTACGTTCTTGGATTCTGTTTGAGTCAACACTTAGGATTAGTTATTTCCAGGAAGATGGGAGGGTCGTGGGGGAGGCGATATTTCAAAAGCTAAATATCTGAAAAGAACGACGTGTCAGGTCTCGTGCATCTTCGTATCATCCACAAACATGTACATATATTTTCCCTGATGTACGATCTCAGTAAAATATCAGAGAGAAAAAATGTCAGACATACATAGCATAGCAATCAAGGGCTAATGAAGATCCAGGTATTAAATCAATTAAGAAGTATCAAAAGCTACCTAATCATCAAGGAACAAAATTGGCACCACAATATGTAGCGAGTATGGGAAAGCCTAATTTACTAAACATACCCTGCAGTCACATAATTGCATGTAATTTTACCAGCATAATTAACTAATTTAATTACCACTTCTCAAGTGCATCAATTATTGACATTACAGAGTTTTCAGACAGCAGAATTACTGTGTGGTACATCCAGAGAATGCAAAATGCGTTGTCTGCCTGTTTTCCCAGGCACAATCAAACACCGAAGAATGTGAAGTTGGAGGTGGAGAAAACTCTCTCAGGGATCCACTCGGTTGGTGGGCAGGTTTGAAGGATGGGGTGCCCACAGATGTGTCCAGTAGGAGGCTCCTTTGCCAGGGTGCAGACCAGCTCTGTTAGGTTTGGTCAGGGAAAGAAACAGAAGGGTCTAATTTTTTTTCTATAGCTATGCAACAGCAATTAAAAATGTGCCTAGGAAAACTTTCTGGAAGGAAAGGAAATAAAGAAATGGAAGTTTGAAGAAATATTAAAGAACAGAAGCTTGCTTTTAGAAAAAGATTTTTCTGTTTTGTACTTTTTTAATTGAACTGTTGCTGAAACATTGAATATAAAGGGCTTCAAGTCAGAGAGATGTGTCGCAGGTCACCCCAGGTGGGTCCTAGTTTGTGACTTCTTTTTTTTAAGTTAACATCAGTGCAGAAATTTCACCATGTTGTGAAATCTGTGAACAGCAGTGCCGAGACGTCCTCGGAGCTCTGGCTGGCTTTCTTTCCACAGGGCCCTCCTGTGTGCCATCTTTGCTCAGATGCCCTAGTGTGTGCAGGAGGCCCAACTGCGAAGCACTGTTCACATTAGCGGGTGTTTGAATCACACAACACTGCAGTAAAGGGTGTGAGACTCACAAGTCTTTCTTACCTTTTGAGTCCTTGGGCTCCTCCTTAATCTTTGGATTCAAATTGGAATTTTAACTGTGGCGACCCTGGAAAAAGAAATTCTTTTCTATTTCCAATTTTAGAAATTTTTGTCTATAGCATCACCTTCTAAAATCATAATTTATTATTTTTGAAATACAGTAATCAATACATATTTATGGGGTACAGTGTGATGATTCAACACATGTATCCGATGTCACCACTTTTGAATGACAGTCAAGCAGTTCAGAAATTAAAGAAAAGGAAAATATGCTTTCACTAATAAGGGTGAAAATCCAATTCCAATTTGAAAATCTTACCCTTACATTGGGAAAGATTTGGGAATAGTGGCTATAAATTAATCAGTCAGGGTTTTACAAAGAGACAGTTTCTATGAATCATATTTATTTATTTTTTATGTAATAAAGTTGAAGACCTAGAATTAGTACCCTACCCCCAGTGTGTGTCATCAGGCAGGGCAGAGCTGTCAAATTCATGAAGTCCCACTCGGAGACCCCCACCTGTTTCTCATTATCGTGACCCCATCACCTTTCCAAGTGGTCATTTCTTCTGTCTTCTCCCATACTTTGTCTTAAATTGGTCTAAATTCAGTTGAAGTACAGCTTCTCCTATGGGCATTAATCCATCTGGCAGCTAAAAAGTCTTATTAATCTATTTCCAGATTTTATCCTTTACTTACTAAATAGTATTTAACCAACTATTGTTAAAATATGAATTTGGAAAACCAAGTATTTATTGCAATTCTGAATCCTTCAGATCTTAAGGAATGAATGAGTGAATGAGTTAACAGAGGACAGCTCAAACCCACCCCAATACTTAGGGAGACATTTTAACAAGGCTTTAAAAAAGCTATTATGGTTTTAGTGTTATTTCAAGTATTACTAATCCAGTGGAAAGAGGTATTTGGCGAGGTTCAGGGGATGGGCGGGGAGAGGACCTTGGCCACACTCAGAAACCCTGATTAGATGGCAACTCTCTGCTTCCTCTGCAAAAGGCCTTGTCCAGTATTGAGACTGCCTGTGAATCGAGTCCACTGAATGCTTTCAGCTTTGTTCAGTTCTGTACGGAATACAGTAACTGAACCCACTGAAGAGGCCATAAGGTATGTTCTGCATGTGAAAAGCCTCTCTCCCTCAGAATGGGCTTTCTGAGAAGTGAGTCTAGGCTTCTTGCTAGAAGCCCCTACAAATGAATGAGTCTTTCCATTCACCTCAATCCTCACTTAAGTATTGGTATATTTATTCTTTACTTCCTGTTATCTGGCCACACGCATTTTACGTTCTATGTGGGTAGTGGTTCAGAAAGACCAGTACAAAGGAAGAGAGAAGACACTCTGGTCAGCTGGTGCTAAAACAAGACCAGATGATTAATCAATTAGACCCCAAACACCCCTCCCTATCAACCAGGAAACAAGATGGAAATAGTAACCGAATGGAAAGGTACAATAGATGCTATTGGGAGAGCAAATTTGTATAAGGCATTTTCCTGAACGTGGGATCTGGCCAGGCATTCAGACAGTATTTAAGTAAGAATAATACAAAAAGAATTTCATGTACTTTAAGAGCTCAGCAGGAGAGGGAATTTTCAGGAAAGGTATTGGGAGAAGCCATCACGGAAGACATGAAGTTTTCAGTAAACCTCAAAGGAAGGAAAGGATTTTGCACAGAGAGGTAAGAGACTTGAGTGGAACCACAGAGGAAACACTGGATCAAAAGCAGAGAAGTCAAGCTCTTGAGGAGAGAGTGCTCGTGTAGCCTGAAGCAGGGTGACCAGGTACAAAGTCAGAAGGACATTGGGAAAGAAGAGGAGGAACTATTTAGGGCAGTGAGCCTCAGGGCTCAAGCCTGAGTCCTGCCACTAATTATTCATGAGACCCAGAAAAGTCACTTTGCCCTTCCCCAGGTGAAATGAGCAGGTCTAATTGGATGTCCCCTATGGTCCTGGTCGATTCATTTTAGAGCAAACACAAGACAGCTCCCAACCCCACACGTAAGGTGGAATTACAGGGCTCCCTAAGGAGGACATCCAAGTTGCCCTCAGCTGAATCAAGGATGTCTGAAGATGGTTTTCATGTTTCCTTCTTTTCTGCCGGTGATTCTCAAATAAGTGGTCTGGTGTTTTAGGCCATTCATGCTGCTATAAAAAAAATACACATATCACAGACTAGGTAACTTAAAAAAACATAGACATTTGTTTCTCACAGTGTGGAAGGGTGGAAAGTCTAAGATCAAGGCACCAGCAGGTTTGGTCTCTCCTGAGGATCAGTTTCTGCAGCCAAGATGGGGCCTATTGCTGCATCCTCCAGAGGGGATGAGTGCTGTGTCCTCGAAGGCTGGTGGAGACAGCTCCTTTAAGTCCACTAATCCTTTCACGGGGACTCTGCCTTCGTGACTTAATCGCCTCCCAGTTGCCTTGCCTTTCAATACGATTGCTCTGCTGATTTTCAGTGTATGAATTTAGAGACACCCATTCAACCTTAGCACCTGGGCTTCACATCTTCAAACTATAGGTTTTATTTCTTATATTCAGAATTGTTTTCTGCCATGACACATTTTACTGGAACCCTATTTTCAGAGATTTTTGGTGACCTCATAATCATGTTACGTGAATTCTCTGCAGCATTTTACATTGCTGACTTACAGTTACAGGAAAGTGACATTCATCAACTAGAGCTTAGCACTCCACATTTGAGGAGACCAATTTGGGGACTGGATAGGACAGAGAGCTGAGAATGCTATATTACCAGAAATGATGGCTATGAGACCAACTCAGCACCCTCCAGGGGCACCAAGAGATTTTTCCCTGACCGGTGCCTGTCAATTCCCTGATTCTTCACCACCACTTGAGTGGCCAATAATTCAATTCAATTCCAACACCAACTCCCATAGTTAACATCAGGCAGTGCTTGACCCTTCAAGACTTCCCCACAGACGCCAGCCACAATGGGGTGTCCGGTCTCTCACACTTTGCTTAACTAGCTGTAAACCCAGGGGTTTCCATAACCTCCCTCTCAAGTTCAATAATTTATCAGAACAACTCACAGAATTCAGGAAAGTGCTTTACTTGCTATTACTAGTTCATTAAAAATGATAGAACTAATGAATCTAATTAGAAGATACAGAGGACGTGGTATCATGGGAGCTCCCCAGAAGCAACTCCCTCCCTGCACCTCAAAGAGTTCTTCAATCCAGAAACTCTCCCAGCTCCATTGTTTAGGAGTGTTTATGGAAGAGTCATTGTGTAGAATGATGGAGTAACTAATTGGCCACAGGTGACTAAACTCAGTCTCCAGTTCTTCTTCCCTCCCCAGGGATTTGCAGGGATTCTGAGGCTAAAATTTCCAACTCTCCAAGAGTGATTTGCTCTTCCTGGAGACCAGGTCCCATCCTAAAGCAACCCAAGGGCTCCCAATCCCAATCATACCATTGGCATCCAAAGACACTCTTTTCATTCAGGAGATCCCAAGGGTGTTGGGAGTTACATGCCAAGAACTGAGGAAAATAATTCAATTTTTTTATTACACCACAAACACCCTTTCTAGTATTATTTGGCCATGCCATGATCCTATCTCCAGTTCTTGAATAAATACTTCTTTCTTTGGGCCTAGATGGAAAGCCCAGGATGACCTAGAAGAGGTGATATTTCTTAGGGTAGTTCCTCAGTCCAGGTCTGTACTCATGGGCTGCTTGAAGCTGGCAGAGGCATAGCCCAGGCTGTTAGCACATCTGGAAGATGAAGATCAATCAAAGAGAGGACTCAAGGAGCTTTGGTTTATCTCTCGTGGCTTGCCTATAGCCCTCTGCTCATTCCACCCCCCGCACGGTCCTCAGAGTTCATCTTCACGTCAAGGTCACCACTGGAAAACGTGCTTTCCTTTTAAAATACTCCTAAATTCACATCTCTAACCCTCTCGGAGGACCGCTGCATGACCTATTGAATATCACAATGTCATTTTCCCCTCAACACATCCAAACCTGGGTATATCATCTCCCACTTAAATAAGATGCCTCTCAATCTTTCCCCTTCTTAAATGTTTTTAGCAATAGCATTCTTTTCATTCTCATTTTGCACATCAGCCTCAAAGTTTCCTTTTCCCTTAGCCCCATATCCAAGCAGGTATCGATCTTGTCAACTATTTTTCTGTGAAAATGCTTATATTTTCTCCCCCCAACCCACCCACCATTCCTGTGACAATCTCTACAAAAAAAAAAAAAATGTTAGATCTGCTCTCTAAATGTTGAAGAAAACTGGTTTATCACGTTGTGGTGGTTAATCTGTTGCCAACAATTTCTTCACTTTAAGGTCACTCTGAACATAACCACAGGATTGATTTGAGATTCCTTTATTCTAAAGTGAATAGATCTGGGTTTGAACCCCAGCACCACATATACAACTAAGTCTATGAAAACCAGATGAAAAACTAAATAAAATGATTGTTTCTCTCTCTCTTTCTCTTTAAAAAAAATAAATAAATGGTTCCCATTACCCAATTTTTTAGCCTGCTCTAAGAGCTCACACAGTTTTACCCTTTATAAATTCTCTTTTGTCTTTTTCCATACATGAAATCTTTACTCCAGTCTGATTGCTCTGACGTGGTATACTTGACATGCCAGAGGAATTGACCAGAGTTCAAGTTCAGTCTTTACCACCTGATTTCTGTGGAAATTTGAAAGCTCATTTCTCTTTCTGACAGTATTTTTTAAATCAAAAAATGAGAGCAATAAATGCTTTCAGTTTAAAGTAATATTGATTATAAAATTGAAAGGCAAATAGAAGAAGAGTCTTATAACCCTACCCAACTATGCAAGTTAAGGAATTTGTGAGCTGTTATTAAAATTAAAGCCAGCAAGCAGAAACAGAAATTTCTCAACAGAGGACATTGAGCAAGCTAATGAATACATGAGAAAGTGTTCTTTATCACTAGTAATAAGAGAAATGCAAATCAAAACTACATTAAGATTTTACCTCACTCCAGTTAGACTGGCAAAGATGAAGAATAAAAACAGTAAGAGATGCTGGAGGGGTTGTGGAGAGAACATTAGCACATTGTTGGT
Source organism: Aplodontia rufa (assembly GCA_004027875.1). Lineage (NCBI taxonomy): Eukaryota > Metazoa > Chordata > Mammalia > Rodentia > Aplodontiidae > Aplodontia > Aplodontia rufa. Next base: position 27,614 of record PVKS010021351.1, on the reverse strand, counting down.
GGGACTACAGACTGGTACAGCCACTCTGGAAAGCACTGTGGAGATTCCTCAAAAAATTAGGAACAGATCCACCATATGACCCAGCTCTCCCTCTTCTGGGTATTTTCCTAAAGGAGCTAGAATCAGCACATTACAATGACACAGCAAAATCAATGTTCATAGCAGCACAATTTATGATAGCTAAGTAATGGAATCAACCCAGATGCCTCTTACTGGATGAATGGATCCAAAAGCTGTGTTCATACATACATATACATACATACATACACAACGGAGTTCTACTCAGCTATTGGAAACAATAATATTGTAGCCTTTGAAGGTAAATGGATGGCAATGGAAGAAATCAGGCTGAGTGAAGTAAGCCAAACTCAACAGTGTCAAGGGTCGAATGTTTTCACTCATTTGTAGAGGTTAAAGCTAACCCCAGGCTTGGGTGAAAGGTAGTCAAACTCATGTATGTAACTATGGCTTATGATCAAATGTATATCATACTTTATATGCATTTATGATTGTAAAACTACTCAACTCTTAATTTAAGAAAAAGAAAAAGAAAAAAAAAAAAACCCAGCAAGCAACAGGAACTGTGTTCCAGTGGCTGCTTCATCTCCAGCAGAGGCCCTCAAGAGATGCCAGCCAAATACATGGAGAAATCAATGTGACTGGTCTTGCTGTTTCCTGGGCTTTATGAAGAACTTTTCCTAACACCGTAACTTTCTTCCTCTGACTCTCTTGCATTTGTGGGCTGTAAGGTTCTAGCTATGTTTTCATGTGAATCTGACTTGTTTTCCCAGATAGATCATAGTTGAATGAGGACAGCGCTTTCACTACACCACTTTGTATTCCTGCATGATATCTATCATGTCAGCAATGACTTTAAATCTTTTAGCAATAATAAGCAAATATTGTCATTATCCCTAATAGAGTTCCTCAAATAATCCAGGAAGGGTGTGTGTGTGTGTGTGTGTGTGTGTGTGTGTGTGTGTGTGATTTAACCAGGCCAGAGAGCTAAAATCACTTCTGAAATAATTGGTCTCAGAAATCAAACATCTCACCCTTATTAGCAACTATTTCCAGATGCAGTATCTCTGTGTTATTAATTTGGGGAAAATATCTTCCACTAACAAATCTTCATTCTACCCATCAAAATGACATCTAGAGTACCATCCTAGGATAAGCATGTTCCTCATTAAAATCGTGTCCTTGATATGTGTTTCATTTAGTTTCTTTTCATTCCTAAATATCTGAAATATTTAATTGTACAGAAACACGAGACTCTCCTAAGCATGTGGTTGTAGACTTCTTTGTTTATTTAAAAATGAATCCATTGGGAGGGGATAATTGGCAAAATATTTAAATAATTTTTTAGATCTTCTAGTAGCGAGAGGAAAAAGTCGACTGGGTTTGGAGAATAAGACTAACAACCATCAACCTCTCTGTCTTGCAAATGACAATTTCATCCACAAACTGACTTCTTCACTTGAGCTTTTTCCATCAAGGTGAAGGATTTTCCAGGAGACTCTGAACAATTTACATCTGTGTCACTGTCTCAGCTCTGCCTTTCTTTTCAGTTGAGGCTGGGAGAGGCTGAAGAGTTCGTTTTAACAAGACTAATCAGCCCATCTTGACAATAGAGGGGAAGGAACAGGGACAGGTATGACTGCGTGTTTTGACATTAGACCATTAACATGCAAATCATATGCAAAATCCTATGCTAACAACTTTGAGCCTTTGTTTCTGGTTGGACACTTTTTTTCCCCAAATGGACTACAGCCCTGATTGGATTCACTGAGGAAGGCAGTGAGCAGACATCTGCTATGCACGTACACACACACAAAAACGCAAAATGATCTCTGAGCACTTGCTGTGACCTCTTTGGAAGAGCAGGGTTCCTTTACCGCCTGCTCATCGGAGGAGGGCACTGAAGCGTGGCAGGGAACAGAAGTCCAGGTAACAGCCATGCCCAGCACTTACAGTAAATAACAGTGGTGTGAAGGCAGACGGTGTCCTTCACATCACCCACAGGCCACTGCAGAGCTCCCAGGGACAAGCAGCATTAATTATAGACTAATGATGCCATTTGCATGCACATTTTTAAAAACAGTAGTGAACATGGTCCTAATAATTGAGGATGAGTGAGTCGAGGCTGCACTAAAATGCTCTATTGAGTCTCTTATCTCATTTTAAAAGGAGACCTCTGTCACCTTGGAGCTCCGGGGTACACATTAGCACTGGGTAACCGTGCAGTGTGGAGCACTGGGCTGGTTCTTGCAGGAGCCCATCACTCCATCAACCTTGGAAGGGCTGCCTACCCTACAACCTCTCATGATCTCACGCTCAAGATCGGGGGTGCATAAAACAGTGATTGTTGATGCAAGTGGGAAGATAAAATGAAATAGGAGAAATCTCAACGGAGGGGAAAGAGAAGGGTCACGCGGTGGAAAATGAGTGAGGCAGCAGGCTGTAGGTACTTTGGGATTATGCCCTGGTGTTCTCAAGTGTCCCTTTATGTGGTTCAGCTGATCATAAAATTGAAGCCAGGAGAAAGGAAATTGAAAATAACTCCTCTTTCTCTTAAAACCATGGAGGATCTTGGTACAGTGAGGGGCTCCAAAGCTCACCTTGTGCCCTTGGGAACTGCATCAGCCAAACCAGGAGCTGAGACTTGCATCCTGTGAGGACCGAGGCCAGCAGTGCCCTTGGCTACACTGCGTTTCCATAGGAGTTGCTGCGAGAACTGGTGCTTGGCCAGGAAGCCTTTTATGGAGAACAACTGTGCTCTGAATTGAGCAGAAGCTGATTTTATTATGCACTCTTTTCCTTCCTGCCTTTTTCTTTTATTTTTCATTTTATCCATATTTAGCTATTGGTACAAAAGCATTTGAAACAAACTTAAATGCTCCTAAGCTCATTTGGGCAGCATCTTTTGTGCTGATTTCCCAGTTCCCATAACCCCTTTTTTTGTTTTTCTTTTTCTTTGTTTTCAAAATAGAGAGAGAGGGGAAAAATTCATTTTACTTTTTTTTTCATCTGGTTTTTGTTTGTCTGCCACTTAGTTGTATATGTGGTGCTGGGGACCGAATGTAGGTCCTTGTGCATGTCAAGCAAGTGCTGTACCACTGAGTCACCTCTCTAGCCCCAGTCCTTTTTATATCTTTATTTTATTTTGGGACACAGTCTTGCTAACTTGCTGAGTCTGGCCTCCAACTTGTGATCTTCTGCCTCAGCCTCCTGAGCCACTGGAATTAGAGAAATCCACCTCCACACTCAGCAGCTATAACCTCCTGAAATCATAACTTTTTGGAAAACTTTGTCTCATAGAATAAAATTAAACTTTATGTAGCTAAAGGAAAACAATGACAACTCCTCATTTTCTTCATAATGGCCAACATCTTAATGTCCGTCACTCTTCTGGTCGTGGTGATACAGGAGCGAACAGATGCATAAAGTTCCTGCCCTTTTGGAGCCTACTTTCTTTGGGGAAAAAGGATAAAAGCAAGCAAATATATGTTGCTCAGCTTTCCATCGCTGTGACAAAATGCTTGAGAAAATCAGCTTAAAAGGGGGAAGATGTATTTGGCTCACAGTTTCCATTTCAATTTACGATCACTTGATCCTACTGCTTCTGGGCCTGCACAGAGGCAGAACATCATGGGGAGAATATATGGTAGAGTGAAGCTGCTCACCTACTGATGGCCAGGAAGCAGAGAAAGAGCTTGATTGTATAGCAAAGCTGATCCTCCCTAACCCAGGGAGCTGCGAATCTGTCAATAGATTTATCCGCCCATGAGGTCAGACCTGCGTGGTCCATTCATGGCCCTGCCTCTGAACACTGTGCACCTGGGGCCCAAGCTGTGAGTTTTCAGGCACATTTTAGATCCAAACCATAACAAATGTAGTAATGAGGAACATACTTTCAGACAAATGTCGAGAAAGCGGCTAAGTAGCACAGGGGGATTGAGAAGTATGGGGGTGCATATTTTAAACTAGGAGGTCAGGGAAGCCATATTCAACTGGTATCTAGACAGAACCTCAAAGAGGAAAAAGAGGGAGCTGCAGGTATCTCCAATGAAATGAAGCCTTGGAAAATTACGGCAAAACCAAACCTCAGAAAAGTAAAGTCACCTAGGCCAAGGTCTCACTGCTAGCCAGTGGCCCAGGTGGGAGTCAAAGCCGGGTCTCCCAATCCTGCCTGTTTCCTCTACAACACACACAGTTCTGCAGGTCAGCCTCAATCACTGAGTCCTCTCATTTTATTTTTCTTTTATTCTCTGTAAGTGCCTCTGACTTTTTTTTTCACATACAGACCAACAAGGGAGAAACATGTTTTCTTTTTTGCCAGCTACTTAAACAGAATGAATCTGCTAAATACCTTCTAAGGAGCAGTTCTCACAGGATATTGGATGTGAGAATTTTCCATTTTTACTAAAGACAAAAAGGGAAAAAATCCTGTTTGGCATCCCTTCTTGAGCTATATTTCTTCCTACTGTCATGGCTGTGAATGGTTTTATGATACACTCAAGTGGATATTGTATTTACTTTTTGAAAGGGTACTAAATCTTGCTTGTTCCTCACCAGCCAGAATTGGAACAAAATTCAAGTCGAGACATGTTACAGGGATGCGCCCCCTTTGCCGGGTGATCTGAGAGTGCTGGGCTGGCACAGTGCAAGAGTCCCTGGACGAGGCTCCTGCCTTCACACGCCTCCCCACCCCTGCTCAGGAGGTGGTCTAAGCTCACAAGGCACCAAGTGCTCAGATGGCTCCCATGGCGGTGTCTGCACCATCTGGGCAAAATCAGCACCCAGGATCCTCTCTGCTTCTCAGGGCCACATCTGGTCATCCTTCTCCAGGTCCCTCGTGGACTCTCTTTGCAGGCTTCCTACCTATGGAAATGGGCACCATTAGTCAGCTGTGGAGCCCGCTGCCCTCCATCCTTCAGGTCCTGGGGAACTCAACACCCTCCCCAAAATTGGTCCCAATTAGGGGATATATTAACACAGAGATCACTGGCCTCCACCTCAAAGACTCCTACAGCAGCTCAGAGTTAGGGACCAAAAGCTGACATTTTTAACAAGCTGCTCAGAGATGCTAAGAAAGCCAGTTCCTGATTCAGCGTTGAGAAGCACTACTCAGATTACTTCTGCTTAAGGTGGAGAAAAACCACCTTTGCGCTCTTTTCTAGAAGAGTACAGGGCAGTAAAAAGGATAGGATCCTAATTGATTTTTAACAACTCACGTTGTTACGTTTGCAAAGACAGAGAGAGAGAGAAAGTAACAGAGGAATTCTGCTTCCTGAAACACAGGTGTAGAATGCTTTTTTGAGGGGGCTTTTCTGGCGGGATCTCATAACCATGGCTACCTCCTGACACCAGATCCTGAGTCCTAACCCCACTCCCAGGTAGGCCAGCTATGGGGGAAATGGTTGGGCAATTTCATACAGACAGGTCCAGGCACCTCCAATTAACCAGACACAACCAGAAGGCTCAGAGGCCCTGACTCAGAAGGCAGTCCACACAGAAACCCATTGTGTGGCAAATTCTACACCACGATTTCAGAACACAGGAAGGGGCAGTGGAAAGGAGAAGGAAAAGATATGTATGTGTAATGTGTTCAGCCTCCCAGAGCTCCTCACTCCTGCCACCGTGGCTTCTCACGCCTTGCTGTGCCCTGAAATCTTGAGTATGCGTGTCCTCTAAATTCTATAAAAGTACTCCACTGAGCCTATATATTCTTTTTTCCTTGGTGTTTTACAGACTTTTTGTAAAACAGTATCCTGAACTCTTAAGGGCAAACATTTGTATCTGGTATTTCCCTTCCCACCCTGCATTTTTACTGAAACTCATTGTTTTAAAACCAGTCTATGGGTCTGCAAGAAACCTATGGAAGCCCACTGCAGTGGGAGGAAGTAAAGGACTCAGGCAGGCTGCATGTCACAGTGTCTGGGGAGAGTCCCCATAGCATGCCTCCACCTTTGGAAACAGAGCTAGGGGAAGGAGGCTGCAGCACGCCCCCTGGAGCAGCCTCTAAATCCACTGGGTCTAAGTACCTGGTTCCTCTAACAGTAAAATAATCTCAAGCTGCTTGCAAGATGTGGACATGCACTTCTAGGGGTATAAGAAAGAGCGTGGCAAGGTCAGCCAACTGCCCAGGTCGGGGTGGATGCCGAGATTTTGAAGGGACGTCTTCAGTACCGCCAGCACCCCCAACAGGACATCCTTACTAACCCAGCACAGTGGCAGTTTCATTCCCAAATTCAATCTTACCTGGGGCAGAGAAAGGAGAACTGCGTTCATTTCCCAGAACCTGCAGCTGTGCTGCATTGAGGTTCGCTGCCAGCACCTTGTGCAGCGGCCTTTAATGCGAGAGCACCAAGGAGCAAATCACCCGCGGCCACCCATTCATTATTCCACCTGCCTCCCAGCATCTGCCTCCCCAGTCAGGACCCATCGCAGTGACAGGCAGGGTTTGCTGAGCAGCTCCAAGGCAACTCAGTAACCTGGAGGAGAAGCAGAGATAACGCGACATGTTGTGTATTTAGAGTCAACAAAACAACTTCCACAGATGGTGATGTGAACAAGGAAAACCCCAGCATTAGGAAACAGACCACAGGGAGCATTCCCTTCACACATCAGTGTATACTCTTCCCCCGCTTTCCCCTCCTCTCACAGGTGAGAAAGGAGCCCTCTATTTCCTAATTAATATCCCCTCTCAAAATGTTTCGCCGCTGCGGTTGGAAACCGCGTTTCCCGCAGGACTGCCACGCTGTGCTTAACCCAAAGCGCGCTGCTTCAGCCTGCAAGCGGAGGGCTCCGTCACTGTCTGCTGTGTCTTCATTCTCCTTTGGAACGACTCCAATTTCCCGGGAAACACAGGTGGTCTTTTGAATAAACAGAACTAACATATTGAGCTCCATAAGCTTCATGATGATATGCATTTCTCTCGCTCGCAGCTGTTGCTTGCACAGTTGGAGCAATGCGCCACTACGAGGTGGCTCCTTAGTGCACGGGGCAGGTCCCATTCAAGGCGGCAATTCTTAGCAAAGCGTGGTCAGGTAGAGAAGGAAGGGAAAATAACAAGCGGTGCCCCGCAGAGGTCTGCACGCTCTTCATTATCTATGGGAGGGAAATGAAAACTTGTCTTCGGGAATCCATTGAAGGATTCCAGGGTATTCGTCCCACTTAAAGGACTCGCCTCCGAGTTTCATCTTGTCACCAAATAATTGGTGCAGGCAGCCTTGAACCTATATCTCTGGCATTTAATATACCTCAACTGTGAGCTGCAATAAAAGTATTTTACCACTTTTCATTCGTTGAAGAATAGAAGAATTTGAGGAATTCATAGGATGATTTAAGTCCATTTTACGATGGCAGTGATGACATATGCAGAATCACCAACCAAGCAATGTTTATTTATGTCAGCAAGTAATGACATCTCAGCAGCAGAGTCTTGAAATTTTCTTAACCGTAATTCCTCTCCGGATATGAAGTTAATTGTGGAGATTTTCAATAGCTCTACCTGCTAAGCTGCACCACGTTATTTGCAAAATCAAATAAAATGTTTTAACAAATGACAATGTCAACTTGGGGGGAAAGATGGAGGGGACTTCTAATCTTAAAAAACTCCTATGCCATAGGAGGCTAAAACACAGGTATATTTTACATCAGGAGTCTGAAAATTACATGCAAAATTTAAACTGGATATTCCATTTAAGGTAGCAGATTAAGCATGATATAAAAAAATCTCATCTTTTCTCACCAAGTTCATAGAAATGATAGAAAAGGAATAAATTATTCAAAGTACATTTGTGCTTGAAAATCAAAGAAGAGTATTTCCATGTATTAGAAAGGCTTATGTCAAAATTAGAAACATAAAGGAGACTCTACTGGTAATGCCTTTAGAAGATTGTACTGCTATGTAGTATGCACACACCCAGTGTGTGTGTTTATGTGTGTGTGTGTGTGTGTTTGTTAGCAGGGGAAGGTTGTATCAAACATACCATCCAGTTATTTACACTCTCAGGTGCGTTTAAAACTTGAAATTTAAGTTCTTCAGATTTGGGTTGGTGCTGCTATAAGTGATTGTCGCAGAAAGTCATCTTAATCCATAATGAGCAAGAAAGAATTCTTGGAAAGCAGAATAAGAGCTGTAAGACATCAAACACCTGGAAATCTAACATGGGAAGGGGTTAGGCCCAAAGGAACAGAACCAATGGAGCAAGATGAGAATACATACTAAAATACATATGTAAATGTGTGCACCTAAGGAGGAAATACGCAAGGATAGAAACAGGAACCTGTTTGTTACAGAATACAGAAAATATCTCTATTGAGTAATGCCTCTGAATGCTGCCCATTATGCTCTCTCGCTAAAATATTGTCTCCATGAAGACACAAACTTTCATTTTATTTACTGCTACACTGTCCAACATTTAGAATAACTTCCTATACAAAGTAGAAATTGAGGGGCTGGAGTGGTGGCGCAGCGGCCACAGCACTTGCCTGGCATGCATGAGGATGCAGATTCAAACCCCAGCACCACATGCACAATCGAGTGTCCAAGCAATGACAGCCACGTGAAGGACTAAATAAAATTGATTCTCTCTTTCTCCTTCTCTCTTTAAAAAAATTAGAAATCAAATAACTATTTTTTTAGATAAAAGAGTAAATTAGGTAAAGCAATGTGTGGAAACATGAAAAGATAAACAGTGGGTTATTAAATAAGAGTAGTGTTTGCAAAATAAGAGTAAGTTCTTATTTAAAAACTTATTGAATATTTTAAATATGAGAAAAATAATCATAAGGAAAAATTCAAAGGTCACAATCCTTATATCATAAATGGCTGTCACTATTAGGGACCCACCTTCTCATAATAACTAGACCCTGGAAAATAACTTACTCTTGGAGGTATGGTTGGTTGTACAAAAGGTGGCAAAGTTCTGCAGGGAAGCCCTTGGAGAAATAAGTATGAGCACCGCTTGGAAGACAGGGGCTAAGTTTCCTGAAGCTAACATCTAAGGTGGGAGCCATCAGGAGTCAGTTCAGCAATATAACAGGAAATCAGCTCAGGGTAAGCAGGAGTCAAGGCCACGTACATGAGGGGTTGAGCTAGGACAGAAGACACTTAGAGCACTGGACAGCCACAGAGGAACTCCCACAATACAAATCTCTATTATGAAAGCCTGCAGGGAGACAATTACACACAAAATGATCCAAAGTTCATGCATCCTTTAGGATGTAGGTAAAGGAATCATTTTACTTATATTTTGTATGTTAACTATGAATGGTAAATGTTCAATGATACCCAACAGATTAAAAGGAGTGGGTATAAACTTGAAGGGGAGAAAACGGGGAGAATGGAAACAGAACAAATATTTCAATCCAAAAATCGTAAGTGAATTAAAAACGCAGGGCAAGTAGAACTTCACTGAAAATGTCCAATGCAGCAATATTCAGGAGAGTCAAATGGACTCTCAGAGGTTTAAGAAAAAAGAGAATCATACTGGATTTATTAAATATGTTAGTCCTAAAGGACTCACCATGATTAAGATCAAGTAATCAACTCACAAACAAAATTAGCAAAATTACTGCTATTAGCATCAGTATGCATAAATAAGAAATAACAGATTTAGACTCACAAAACTGCAGATGTTTAACTTGTTGGATATATGTCACAGCTATAGGAAACGTTTTAAAAAGTAAAATATTCAATGTAAAACAAATCATTCACCAAGACATTACCAAGAATAGAAAGAAAATTCAAGAGAAATGTAGCAATGAATGTATATTTGTAGAAATCAAAGATTTCTAGGGTTAAATATGAGTTTGATGTAATAGAGAACTGATAAGCTGGAACATGTATCCAAAAGTTGCTCATAATACAGCACAAGGGAATGAGGAGAGGAGAAATTAAGAGAACTGAATGACAAGGACTACCATAAGTTACCTGCAGACCACATGGTGAACACAGAATGCAGGAAAGACACTATCCAATCTCTCAGAAAGGATAAATAAACATGGATTTGCCAATGGAGTAAGCACAATTTGTCCCAGACACAGTAAGTCAAAAGTATATGCAAAGACATAGCTTAGTAAATCTAGAAATGCCACTGACGACAAAAAACAAACAAACAAAAAAATTGAACGCAGCCAGAGAAAGGAGTAGATCATATCTTCTTTAGGATAAAGATAAAGATATTGCTTAATTTCAGATTTTATTATGTTAAGTATGAGTGCCAAAATTTCACTTGCAATAAATAAGACATTAAAATAGAGCATATAAATTGGAATAAGAGAAGTTGATTAAGCAAAACATCAAAATATTCAATAACAAAATTGTTAGAGAAGAGACAAAGGGCACAAATAGAAATTACTTGAAAAAGTCCAAATATACTAAGATCAACAAATGAACTAGATTCAGAATCTTTAAAAATATATTAATTATTTCATACCTAAAGATAATGATAGCTGTGTAGTAATCAATCTCTCTAAATTTACTTCCCAAGACACAATGAAGCAATTACATAACCAGGAGCATTTTTAAAAATGCCCTCACCGTTTGGATCAGTTCACTCAGGCTACCATAACAAAATGCCAGGGGGCTGGGAGGCCGAAGGGCCACATGCTTATTTGGCACAGTTCTGGAGACTGGAGGCCCCGGACCAGGGTCAGGCAGGCTCCTGGTGAGGGCTTTTCCTGGCTTGTGGATGACAGCTGGGTCCTCTCATGACCTTTCTTCAGCACACACATGGAGGAAAGAGAGAAAGGAAGTGGGATTTCTGGTGTCCCCTCTCAGGAGGACACTAATCCTCCTTGTTCAAGACCCCATCCCGTGTCCTCATGTAATCTTAATTACTTCCTGACTCCCAATACAGCCACGCTGGGTGTTAGATCCTCATATGAATTAGGAGAGAGACATACATTCAGTCCATAATATTTTGCCCTTAGTCCTACAGAATTGTCCTTCTCGTGAGCAAAAATACATTCATTGCATCCTAACAGCCCCAAGTATCTTCGCACATTCAAGCATCAACCCTAACACTCAACATTCGATGTCTCATCTAAACACCAGCTAAATCAGATACAGTGGGACTTGAGGTGTGACTCATCCCAAGGCAAAGTTCCTCTCCAGCTGTGAACCTGTGAAACTAAATAAGTTATTTGTTCTCAAAATATAACAGTGAAACATGCACAGGATAGACATTCTCATTCCAAATGGAGGAAAGGGAAGAGGATGGTGGATCTCAAGCAAATCCAAATGCTATCAAGGTAAATTTCATTAAACCCCAGAGCTCCAGAGTGGTGCTCCTGAGTTCAATGCTTCACCCTGCTCACTTGTTGGGAGGCAGAACCACTCCAACAGCCCCAAGAGAGTGGCTCCATCCCTGGAGCTATGTCCCATGGCATCCTCACCACCAAAACCAGAGACCCATCCTTTGCCACCAAAGAGAAGCAAGCTCTACCCACTTAGCCAGTGGTGGGAGTGGCAGCCCTACCCATCTCTCAATTCCCTTCGTACTTATTCTTTTCTTGAAGGATGACAATTGAGGCCAGTTAATCCCACTAGTCCCATAGAATCTAAGTAGTCTAACACCCTTCTATCATTTGTCCTATTTTTTCTTTCCAATTAGCAGTGTTTCTGCTGGTACAATCGCATTGCTACCCCTGGGTTATTTGAGGTTCCTGATTAAACTCATAAAACTATGAGTTATACCTCAAATAAGCCCTTTTTGAGTGATTGCTCAACCACACTTTACTGTTCTTTGCAGAACAAGCTGTTTGTATTTTTGCTATTTTTGCAACATGGATAGGTTGAGAATTTTCCAAATCTTTGAGTTGTGCATTCTTTCTGCTTAGCGTCTCCTTCCATTGATTTCTCTTCTCTCACATTTTATTATTATAGGTAATCAGGAGGACATAGTCAGGACCTACAAGATTTTTCTGAGAAGGTTCCTTAACTAACTCAATCCAATTTCCTTGCTCACAAGTTCAACCTTCCAGAAAGCAACAGAACACTATTCATCCAAGTTCCTCACCGCTTTATAAGAAGGATTGCTTTTCCCATAGTTTCCAAAAACCTGTTTCTCATTTCTGGTGAGACTTCATTAGAATGACCTTGAATGTCCATAGACATACTACACTCATCTCATAATTATTCATGTATTCTCTAAGCCAATGAAGGTGTCTCTTCCGCTCTCCTCTTCTCTTTCTGAGAAAATCAGAATCACCTTTGACATCCATAGTTCTACTACCAGTCCCTTCACAGTAATCCAGGATTTGTTTAGCAAACACCATGACATTCCTCCAGCCTCTACCCAACATCCAGTGTAAAGGCTAGTTTCAGGTGTCTACTGGGCTGGAGGAGAGGACACTGGTGGGCTGGTGAAGCACTGGTTCAGAGCATGTCAGTGAGTGTTTCCAGGGCAGATTGGTATGTGGGTTTGAGCCCTAGGTGAGGAAAATCTGCCCAGTGCCTGGCTGGGAACCCAGGTAAATCAAAAAAGCAGAGAAGACATTTCATTTTGCTCCCCTGGAGCTGGGATATACTCTTCTTCTCCTGCCCTTAGACTTCAAAACCCCAGGTTCTCTGACCTCTGGAGGCCAAAACTTAACACCTCTCAGGCTCTCAGGCTGTTGGCCTCAGGCTGAGAATCACAGCACTGGCTCCTGGTTCTAAGAATTGCATATTTGGGCTGAGTCCTGCTATCTGTTTCCCAGGATCACCAGCTTGTGGATTGCCTGTTATAGGATTTCTCGGCCAATTCTCCCTCTGCTCCACACTACCCCCCCCCACCATTGGTTCTACATTTCAAGGAATTTGTTACAGTAGAATTCCACTTTTTGTTCCCAAAATCTAAAGTTTAGGTTATTCGAAGAAACAGAAACTATTGTATTCACAATTGTGTGATAAATAGATAGATGATAGATAGATACACAGTACATAATGGATAGATAGATAATAGATGATAGATGATGGATAAATAGATGATAGATAGATAATGGATAGATAGATGATAGAGAGATAACAGATAGATGATGGATAGATAGATAATAATAGATGATGGATAGATGATAGATGATGGATAGATAGATGATGGATAGATGAAAGATGATGGATAGATGATAGACAAAGGATAGATAGATGATGGATAGATAGATAATAGATAGATGATGGATAGATAATAGATAAATACAGATAGATGATGGATAGATAGATAATTAGACAAATAGGAAAATAGATATGATAGAATGAAGAAATGGTTCCCCAGCAGGAGAAAGCTTCTCTTATTTAGAGGAGGATCCACTTTTCATTCTCTTCAGGTCTCAACCTATGGGATGAAGTCCACCCACATTAGGGAAGCAAAACATTCTCTTGATTCACATGTTAAATTCATTCAGAAAAACCCAGAATAATGCTTACCGAATACTTATTCTGTGGCCCAGTCAAGTCAACATAAGATCAAGCATCATACCATTGTTGAAAGGTAGAGAAAGCCAAAAGTGCAAAATGTATGAGAGTAATAAAGAAAACTCACTGGCACCCAGGGCAATCCCTCAAACCCCTTCCCTCTTGCCCCAGCAGCGAGACATTGTAGTGAGCAAAGGCATCAAGAAAATAACAACGACACACCTTAAACAGATCATTTCCAAAGACGAAGTAGAGAAAACTGTAAGGAACTGCATGCCAAATTGCACAGATAAAGCACCTAATTCAGAAAGCAGAATGGGCAGGGAGGGCCTGGGGCCTTGTGACAGGGAATGGATACTACAACTGTATCTCAAAAGCTGAGCAAAAGCTAAGTCCATGTGAGTACGGGAAGAAAAAGGTAAAGAAAACCAGAAACAAAAACAGAATGAGAACCACAGTCCACCTATCAAATTGTACAAGTTGGAAAGAAAGAAGGGCACCACCAAGCAAAGCTGGCTTGGTGTTAAATTTTGTCACTGTCATATATAGATTGATATTCTTGAAATGATATAGATACACACATCTACACTGGCTAGCAAAATCGTGTGTCTAGCATAATATGATTGAGTGTACTCAGTCACTTTAAGACTGATAAAATTTCAAATGTTTTGGGGGAAAAATGGTATTGAAAAGAAAGGAAAATGTCCAAATTCCTTGTTTGAAGTAAATGTGGTACAAGTGGATAAAATATATAAAGACAAAGAAGAAAACCAGAGTTGAGTCCAATATCACTAATAAATATCAATGCAAATCTACTAAAGCAAAACATCAGCAGACCTAACAGCACTTTAAAAAAACAGTATATGACAATGAAGTAGGTTTTATTCCTAGAATATAAGTTGATTCAATATTAGAAATTATGGTAATATAATTTATTAATACTATATTATAAATATAAGGGGAAATATGATTATTTCCATACATGCTGACAAAACTTTGATCAAATTTAACATCCATTTATTAATAAAAAGCTTGAGAAAATAGGTTTTGAGAGATCCTTTCATAATATAACATCTGTCTATCTCTGTCTATCTATCAAAAGAGACAGATTGAAATACTAAAGTACTAAAGCCACAAATTTATTTAATGGAAAATACTAGATCAAGGCAAGACAAGGATATTCTCATATTCTCAAATTCTTGCCATTCAACATTTTATTAGATTACTAAGCAATATTATTAAAAAAGAGAAAGAAATTAGTGACATCCAAATGAGTAAAGAATTAGAATTATCTTTATTTGCAAATGGCAAGATAATATACCATAGAATCAATGACAAAGCTAACTAAAAGTGTAAAAGAATTCAGCAATGTTGGAAAATAAAATCAATAGCCTTTATACACATAAACAATAAATAATTTGAAGACAGCACAGAAAGCCTCATTTAACATTGCAACAAGGACATTGCATTGGATTAGATTCAATGAGAAATGTGCAAAAACTATATTACAACTGTAAGTTATTCTGAATGACAAAAGAAGCATGATTGCTCATCGTTATAAAGATGAAAGCTTCCTCCAAGTTAATTTATAAATTCAGAGCAATCTTCATAAAAGTACTAAAGAGCACTTTTAAGAGGTTAGACAAGTTAAATATTAAAGTTTGTATGAAAAATAAAAAAGCATCCAATAATAGCCAGGAAAACTATGCACAAGAAAAAATGCAAGAAAGAACTACGCCTATTAGTCACTAAACCATATTTCAGAGACTCATTAAAAGACTGTAGTGCTGACACATAAAAATACAAATAAAACAGTGGACAAGAGAAAGTTCGGAAACAAACCTGAATATGTCTGTTTGCTTGTTTGAAATAAGGTCTCACTAAGTTGCCCAGGCTGGCATTGAATTTGCAATCCTCTTGCCTCAGCCTTCCAAGTAGCTTGAATTACAAGTGTGCACCACTACACCTGGCAGTGAATATGCTTATTCATTTAGCATCTGATTGAGATTGCATTTTTTTAAAAAGAGAGACAGACAGAGAGAAAGAGAAAGAGAATCAATTTTTTATTTAGTTTTGCATGCAGCTTTTATTGTTCCAACTCTTTGGTGTATACATGGTGCTGGGGTTTGAACCCGCATAAGTGTGCATGCCAGGTGAGTGCTGTAACCACTGAGCAACCACTACAGCCTCTGCGGTTGCATTTTTGAATCACTGGAGGTAAAGATCAGTGGTTTTAGAAATGGTTCCACGCAAATCAGTAGTCATTTTGATAAGAAAAAATCTGTCTCATAAAATACACAAGAATAATTTGATTCGTGATCTAAATATTCAAAATGTTGGTGTATGGAAAGTCTTTTAACTATGACTCAACATTTAAAGGCAAAGAAAATAATGCTTAATGCCCAATTTTTTTTAATTCTAGAAGGAAAAAAGGCCAGAAATAAAGTCAAAATAAAATGGACAAACTGGGAGAATGTAGTCACAATGTGCACCACAGATAGATGGACAATATCACTAACACAGAGTGAAGGCTTAAAAATGGGAGGAACACATGACACCGCTGAGGACCCTGAGCCCAGACCCTGCCCAGCCAATGTGCAGGTTCAGGCCTCTGGTCCCAGCCCCAGCAGGCACAGAGGACACCCTGAGGACCCCACACCTGGACTCCAAACAGCCACCATGCATACCTGCCAGGTCCAGATATATTGGGCCCATCCCTACCACCAAAGATCCCAGGTCCTAATGTAGTGCATAGGAAGGCCTGTTCTGGATTGCCTCATGCCTCTGGGAACCCAGAATCCACTGACACAACCCTACCATTTATCTTCAACAATCCAGCAGGCTGCTCCACACACCACCACTTTCCAGATCCCCCTCCCCCGGAGCTAGATCCAAAAGGTACAGAAAATAAGACTCCAGGCAGATGCAGCTTTCTGGAAGAAGGCAATCATCAGAGGGTGGTGTCTGAAACAGCCCTTTGACCTGCAAGGAAGATGCAACTGGAGACTTGCCTTACTTCCACACAGGGAACCTCAATTCAAAGATCCAGGAGAAGTTTTACAAAGATGAGGAATGAAACTAGAAAAGGTTCACCTCAAACCCACAACTCCCCTACCAAGGAGCCCATGGATAGGGAGCAGGATGAAAACTTAGAAAAAATTATCAATGATCTGATTACTAAAAGGAACAATGAACTAAAAGAGGTTTAATGAAGGGACTAAGTAACAAAACTCAAGAGATAAGAAATTCTATTTTCAAAGAAATAGACATACAGAAAAAGGTAATAATGGAGCTAAAATCTGCAGTCAAACACATCAAAGTAATGAGGAAGAATTTAATAATAGACTAACTTGTATAGAAACCAGAACATCAGCTCTTGAAGAAAGAACTTCCGATAATGAGCAAGCTTCGGTGCATGAATGACAAAAAAGAAAGAAAAAATCTCACAGAGCACAAGCAGAACTTTCAAAATGTATGGGGTGAAATCCGAAGGAACAATATAAGAGTAATTGGGATGCAAGAAGAAATCTAAAAGCAAACAGATGACATAAAGAACATTCTCAACTAAAGTTAAAGAAAAATTTTCCCATGTCAGACTAGAGCCAGATATATTCATCCAGGAAGTATATAGGACACCCAATAGGCCTAATGAAATGAGAAGCTCACCAAGACACATCATATTCAAAATGTATAACAGGGAAATCAAGGAAAGAACATTAAAAGCTGTAAGACAAATGCCAAATTACACTCAAAGGCAAACCAATACATATCACCTGTGGCTATTTGCCTCAGACCCTAGAAGCAGGAAGATATGGGAAGGAGATTTTTCAATCTCTGAATGACCACACTGCACCCAAGAACACTATATCCAGGAAAACTCAGTTTCAAATTTGAAGGGTAAATAAGAATATTTCACAATAAGATCAAACTTGCAATATTCATGAACAGCAAACCAGCATTACAAAGAATCCTCAAAGATAAACCACAGAAAGAACTATTAAACAACCTTCAAAATGCACAAAGAAAATTCAATAAAAGTACACATTATCAAAAGACAATCAAGACAGTACAGAACTCACTAATAAAACTTGATGACTATGATCCACAAACACATAACTGTTGTAACAATGAATGTGAATGGTCTCAACACATCAATCAAAAGACACAGATTAGCAGATTGGATCAAAAAAATCCAAATCCAACAATATGCTGCTCACAAGAGACACATCTTATAGCCAAGGAGACCACAGAATGAGGGTGAAATGACAGAAAAAAAATCTAAAATAAAAAAAAAAATCTACCAGGCTTATGGCCCAAGAAAGCAAGCTGGAGATGCAATCCTTCTATCTGACAAAGTAGACGGCAATCATAAACTAATCAGAAGAGATAAAGAGGTCCACTACCTCATAGTAAAGGGAACAATACATCAAGAAGATATATCCATAGTAAATCTATATGCTCCAAACATCAAAGCTCCCAATATGTGGAAAAAATATTCCATAACATAAAATGACTTATGTACCCCAAAACAGTAATATTTGGACACTTTAATTCTTCTTTATCACAAATAGACAGATTGTCAAAGGAATAAAAAACAATAAAAGGATCTCCAGTCTAAACAACTCCATAAATCAAATGGACTTAACAAATATCTATTCTTTTTTCAGGGCTGAGGACCGAAATCAGGACCTTGCACATGCTAGGCAAGCACTCTGCCACTGAGATAAATCCTCAACCCCAAAAAATATCTATTTAATATTCTACCCCAAAATGGCTGAGTTTACCTTCTTCTCAGCAATGGATGGATCCTTCTCCAAAATAGATCATATTCTAGTTCACAAAGGAAATCTCAGTGAATATGAAAAAGTATATATTATCCCATGAATTCTATCAACTATGATGCCATGATCATAGCAATTAACAGTAAAAATTATACCAAAAGAATACATGCACACGTGGAGATTGAATAGTACCCTATTAAATGAAGAATAGATTCAAGAAGATACGACATCAGAAATCCAGAAATTCTTGGAAGAGAATGATAATGAAAACACAACATATTGAAACCTCTGCAACAGCCTGCATGCATTCTTAAGGGGAAATTTATATCACCGAGTGCCTACATTAAAAATCAGGATAGATCCCAAATAAATAAGTTTATGCTCCATCTCAAATCCCTACAAAAGGAAGAAAGATCTAATCCCCAAACCAGCAGAAAGCAAGAAATAATTAAGGATAGAGCAGAAATCAATCAAATCAAGAACAAAAACTAAATAAAATCAACCAAGTCCTAACCAATCTCACGAAAAGAAGGAAGGAATTGAAGTGAGTCAAAAAAATCACCAATGAAAACGGAATGATCACCACTGACCCTATGGAAATCCAACGGATTATCAGAACCTATTTTGAAAAACTATAACTCTCTAAATCAGATAATCTGGAAGACATGGACAAATTTCTAGACACATACTACATTCCCAAACTGATGCAGCATAATATTGAAAGCCTAAAGAGCCCAATAACAGGCACTGAAATCAATATAGCAATTAAAAGCCTTCCAAAGAAGAAAAGCCCAGGACCTGATGGATTCCCCACTGAATTTTACCACACCTATGAGGACGGTATACACCTCTCCCTATTAAGCTATTCCAAGAAATTGAAAAGGAAGGAACTCTCCCAAACATTTTTATGAGGCAACAATAACCTTGATACCAAAATCTAACAAAGACATAAAAAAAAGAAAACTATAGACCAATATTCCTGATGAACATAGATGCAAATATCTTTAATAAAGTTCTAGCAAATCACAATAAAAACACATTAAGAAGATAATTTCTCACAATCTCACAAGTGGGGGTTCATTCCAGAGATTCAAAACTGGTTCATTATACACAAATCAATAAATGTGATTCATCACTTAAACAGAAGTAATGGCAAAGGCCATATGATCAGAGCTCTAGAGAAGAAAGGGATCAAAGGAACCTATCTTAACTATGTAAAGGCCATATATACAGCTAGTATAATGCCAAATGGAAAAAAGTTGAAAGAATTTCCATTAAACTCAGAAAGAAGACAAGACTGTGTGCTCTCACTACTTTTATTCAATACAGTTCTTGAGACCCTAGCAGAGCAATCAGGCAAAAGAAGGAAATCAAAGGGATAAGAATAGGAAGAGAGGAAGTCAAACTATCCCTCTTTGCTAATGATTGATCCTATAGCTGGAAGACCCGAAAAACTCCATCAAAAAACTGCTTGAACTTATAAACAGATTTAGGAAAGTGGCAGGCTACAAGATCAACACCCATAAGTCAATAGCTTTCCTATATGCAAACAATAATAGGGCAGAAGAAGATATCAGAAATTTTACCTATTCATAATATTCTCAAAAAGAATAAAATACTTGAGAATTAATCTAACAAGAGAATTAAAAACCTTCTACAATGAAAATTATTGAACATTGAAAACAGAAATTGAAGAATACCTGAGAAGATGGAAAGGCTTTCCTTGTTCTTGGTTAGGCAGAATTAATGTAATTAAAATGACCATTCTGCCAAAAGGGCTAAACAGATTCAATGCAATCCACATCAAGATACCAATGTCATTCTTTACAGATATAGAAAAAGCAATTCTCAAATTCATTTGGAACAACAAGAAACCCCGAATAGCCAAAATATTGCTAAGCAAGAAAGATGAAACAGGTAGCTTCTCAATACCAAATCTAAAACTATACTACAAAGCTGCAGTAATAAAAGCAGCATGGTACTGGTATCAAAATAGGAATGAAGACCAATGGAATAGAATAGAAGACCCTGAGACAAACCCACAAATCTTTAAACATCTCATCTTTGACAAATGGGATTAAAATATAACATGAAGGAATGACAGCCTATTCAACAAATGGTGCTGGACAAACTGGACAGCCATTTGCAGGAAGTTGAAATTAGATCCTTATCTCTCACCTTGTGCAAAATCAAATCAAAATGGATCAAGGAACTAGAAATTAAACCAGCTCCCATACAACTGCTAGAAGAAAAATTTGGAGCAACACTCCAGCTTATGGGAGTTGGCAAGGACCCCCAAAATAGAAGAATTAAAGAATTAATGAGTGGGATGAATCCAAAAAAAGAAAAGAACAAAACTTTTCCCCAGCCCAGGAAGTGGTCAAAACTGTCAAGAGAAAACCTACAGAATGGGAGATAATCATGACCGATGATCTCTCTGACGGGACTAATATCCTATTTTTTTACAAAGAGCTAAACAAAACTTAGTATCAAAATCACAAATAATCAAATCAATAAATGGGTCAGAAAGCTAAACAGAAACTTCCCAACAGAGGAAATACAGCAAGCCAATGAATACATGAGAAAGTGGTCTATATCACCAGTAATCAGAGAAATGCAAATCAAAACTGCATTAAGATTTCACCTCACTCCAGTCAGATTGGCAAAAATGAAGAATATAAAAAGTAACAGATACTGGAGGAGAGATAGGAACACTAGCACACTGTTGGTAGAACCTCAGACTGGTACAGCCACTCTGGAAAGTAGTGTGGAGAGTCTTCAAAAAGTTAGGAATGGATGTACCATACAACCCAGCTGTCCCTCTTCTGGGTATTTTTTCCCAGAAAAGATAGAATCAGCACATTACAGTGAGAAAACAAAATTGATGTTCACAGCAGCTCAATTTACAACAGCTGAATTATAAAACCAAACCAGACGTCCCTCACTGGACAAACGGATCCAAAAGCTGTGAGATATGTATATGTATATGTGCGTGTGTGTGTGCGTGTGTTTACATACATATATACTGTGGAATTCCACTAAGCTATTAGAAATGATATTACAACCTTTGAAAGTAAATGGATGGCAATGAAAGAAATTATGCTGAGTGAAATTAGCCAAACCCATGACTCAAGGGACAAATGTTTTTCGTCACTGGTGGAAGCTGGTGCAAAATCCAGGCTTGGGGTGAAAGGTAGTCAAGTGCAAGTTCTAGGCTCACCAAATGCATGCAACACATAATCTAGAGGACCACAGATATGTGGTGGGGGAGTGGGGAGGAGAGAGGGAGGTAAGGGAGAGGGAGGGAGGAGAAGGAGAGATCTAGGGCGAATCAATAATGTTAATATAGTGTTTACTCACCCAAGAAGCCAAATAATACTTGTGCAATCATTTTATTTTGAATAAAATAGATTATTTTAAAAATGGGAGAAACATAAGATCAAAACTTGATAGAAAAATGGGAATGTAACATGTTTGTCTTTCCTATGAATATGTCTGCTGTTTTTCCTTATCTTTTATCCTAATTTTTATCCTTCTAAGTATAATGTGCTAACATTTATTTCCTTTATCCTTTATCCTGCTTGGGGTTTGCAGATATTTGTGGATTCATGGGATACGTTTTTCATTCAAGTCTGGAAAATATGTAGTCAATTCTATTCAGATTTTTTTTCCTGGGACTCCACTTACACCAAATTTAGATTTCTTTAGATTTTCTCACAGGTTATTAAAGCTGTTTGATTTTTAAGTGTTTTGAATCTCTGTTCTGTTTAGATGCCTTCTATTTGCTGGATTTCAAGTTCACTGAGTCATTCTTTGCTGTGCTTCATCTACTGTTAATCTTCTCTAGGGAGCTTTTTTTCGTTATTGTATTCGACTCTAGCATTTCATTTTGGTTCTTCTTAGAGTTTCCAAATGTCCTAACAATCACCATCTTCTTACCTTCTTATCTCCTTTCCTGTGTCTGTTTCAATGTGGTTCTCAAGCTTACTTGTTTTAAAGGCGCTTCCTTGTCTGCTGAGTCTACAGCTCTCTGACCTATTTCTATTAAGGTTCCCCACACCACTCGCTCTCTCTCTCATGCTTAATGCTTAATTTTTTTTAACTTTCTCTGGAAAACTATCAGATGTGAAATTATTGTCAGATCACCTTGTTCTCATGGAGACTTGGCGCTGCACTTTGGTAAGGCATGTCTGTCTTTCCTGTGTCTCTTGGTCCTGTGATGATCCTTAAGCCTCAGTCATGGCCCTTTTGCAATTGCACTGAAACTCCAGTTGCACACCAACCACTCTACCTTGGCATGATTCTAACGCCACTTTCTCCCTGCCAGCTGTAGACAGCTCTTCAAATCTCCTGCTCATCCCTTCAGTCTCTCAACTGTCACTGATTCATGAGCTATTTGAGTCTCACCCCATGCACATACAGTATAGGATGGGCAAGATTTGGCACACATCTGCACACAGACTTAGTGGCTTCCTCAGCTGTGTCTCCTTCCTTCCTAGGATCTGCTCACCCAACTTCTAGTCAGATTGGCGTGACTCTGGCCTATGATTTCTTATCCCAGCAAGATGGTTAACTCCTTCACAAGCAGAGTCCACACAGTGCTGTTTGAATGGAGAACCCTTCCTTTGGAAGGAAACCCAGATGAAGCGGGTCTCTCCTACGGCACTTACTTGTTTTCAGGGTTTGCCTTTGCTCCTGTTTACATCTGTTTTCTATCTTTCCCAGGGCTTTCCCACTGGTCGTTATGGGGTCTTGGGGATTGTTTGTATTTATCCAGAGTTTATAGTTCTCAGCAGCCAAATGAGCACTTTGAAGAAGAGGGAATGTATGGGAAATGAATATATCAAATGATGGCCAACCATGAGAAGTTAGAGAAATGCAAGTAGAGACCACAATGAGCTACTGGTCTGTATGGGCAGAAGTGTTCGACAATAGGAAACGATGGGGAAGATGTGGATCAGCAGGATGACATCTATTTCTGGTGAAAAAAATGAGTCAGAAAAGAACGTTGGTCATTATCTTCTTATTTCAAATATTCACATGTCTTATGGCCTAGCGTTTGCACCTCTCTTCAGAGGTTCACCTACATGTGCTCACCTATGTTAGAGAAACCCTTATGCATGCTGCAGATTTTCTACCAGCCGCTTAGCATCATCCCCACCCTTGTCCATATTTTCTGCTCTGTGACAGAACGGTACGAGAACTTGGTTTCCAGGTGTCAGTCAGAATTACAGGTCAGATACTTCTATGGAGTTTAGCAAGCAGAAAAGGAAGAGGAAGAAGGGGGAGGAGGAAGAGGAGGAGAAGGAGAAGGAGAAGGGGAAGAAGAAATTGCTAGTCTCAAACAGCAACTATGACCAAAGCAAAGAGCCTTGGCAGAGAACAGAAGTGGTGCTTCTGACAATTCTGGAAGGATCCCTCCTCACCCAACACCTTCCTAAGCCTTGCTTCCTGCAAGCAGGCAAGTCTCCACAGCCTCCTCCTCCCAGCCTGTTCACAACTGTGAACACCTCCAGGACCCTGTGCTGATTGTGTTCAACATATTCTAAGTTGAATATATTTAAAATTTTTTATATAAAAACATGAATGCCATTAACCTGAGAATAGAAAAATAAATAGAGGTACAGACATATAGTAAAATACTGCACAGCAATAAAATGAAGGGCTTACAGATAGAACAATAGCATAGATAAATCTCAGAATTTCAATAAGTGAAAAATAGCTCTAGAAAATTGCATATATAATTATCCTCTCAATAAATTATAAAATGAGTAAAATTAAACCATTTATTTCATACATTTCTGTGATCAAAATTTTTAAAAAGCTAATTGAAAATAATCACAATTTAGAACAGTTGGGTTGAAGGAACAAATTTTGCAAAAGAAAGGGGGAAGCAGATACATGCGAGTTACTGTGTAGGGCTCTTATTGCCCTTGGCAGCACAACCCTGGATATGCATGTTATTGTGAAAATAAATAAATAAAAAATAAAACGTGATGAATCAGTGGTGCACCATGAAACTCAGATTATTATTAGCTCAATTTTGTGTAACCAACTCCTTCAACTAGAATCTCAGCAAATGGTCTTCATGGCTGAAGAGTGAATTATTCACATGGTAGATTGGACTGAGGATTATTTTAAGTGTAGCACAGAAAAGATAAAAAAGATGAAACGCCAAAAGGAAAATGTAAAACATCTGGAATACACACTCAGAAGTGTAATATTTCTTTACTGCTATTCTGGAAGTAAATAACAGAAGGAATGAAAAAGAGGCAGCAGCAGAAAAATAACAGTTGAGCATTTCCCCTGAATCAGGAGAAAAACACATCCTAGATTATCAGTGCTAAGTGCAAGAAGGAAAAAAATATAAAACTTTGCTCAAAACACTATGAGCACAAACATAACAACAAAGAGAAAATTATAAAATGTTGCCCCAAAGGGACAAAAATAATTAACTTTAGAAATAAGAATCAGAATGATTTCAGACTCCGTGGTACCAAAGAACACAGAAAAGCAATGGAAAATATTTCTAAATCCAGAGAGAAAATAATTTAAACCTTAATTCAATACACCATAAAACTTCAGTAGTAAAAGTAAACTATTGAAGACTGAAAGTAAAATAAGAATATTTTAATATAGTGAAGCTCTCAGGGATTTTAAAACCTATAGCCTCTCACAGAAGTGAACTTCTAAACAAAATATTTTAACATGAAGAAAAATAAATTCAAAAGGAAGAATTTAGATAAATAATCAAAATTAAAATTCCAAAATATAGCATGGGTTAATTGGAATGGTTTTTGTTGTTCTTATTGCTGTTGTTGTTTGGGGTTCTTTTGTCTTTTTAGTTTAGATTTGTTTTGCAGTGTGTAGAAACTTGTGAGTAGAAACCTAGACTTAAATATATTCCAATATTCTCATCTTCTTCCAGGGAGTGCAAAAGTAATTGAGTGACATCAGGTTTTATTCGGAAACTCTAATTTCAATAAAATGTGTTTAAAATGCAAAAGGAACAATAGAAATTGAGTATATAGTTTATAATCCCACAGAGGAAAAGATGAAGAAAAAAAATTTTTTTTGGCAAAGTCAATAGAAAGCAAGGAAAATAAATGAAAGAATGACAAAGCAAGGTAAATGGTAAAGCAGCCAAACGAAACAAATCACATGCTAAAGGTTTATGACCGCAGTAAACACGAACACCTTACTAGAAGACAGAATCTCAAAAGTGCACAAAACCGTGTGCAAAGAGAGGTTGAAAACCTGGGCGTGCAAAAAATAAAGAACAAATACTAAGAAAACAAGGGGGACATAAGAATATTAAATCCAAGAAATAGAATCCAAGCAACACAGACAGCTGCATCATTTATCAACAAAAGGAAAATATATTAATGAGATGCAGTTTTACACTTCCATAAAGCCAATTAAAGCATATAATATGTGTAGAAAATCGGCTAGAAAGAGAAACCTACAATTAGGGTACACATCACTCATATACCAGCACACCAAGTAAAACAGAAAGCAACCATACGGAGATTTGAATGCATAATGACCAAGACTTCTATTACAGACCCTAGGAGAAATACGCCTCCAATAGTAGTGGATATATATTAGGAAATGTTCATGCATTAGGTCTCGTGAAACACAGCGATCATTTTACAAAGACCGTTCTCGACACAAAGGAAGGTTCAACAAATCCTACACTACCATGTCGGTACCTAAATGTTCAGATTCACTTACAAAAATATTAGAAGTTAAAAAGAAGACAGCCCTACCCTCTCAACTCCGTATACAACAGAAACTTTTCTGCACATACATAAGGAGTTAAGCACGAGAACACAATGTAAATTGCAAAATATTTAATGAGGGGAAAACACAATATTATTATACTTCAAAGTCAGTGGTATGACAGTAATGTGGCTCTCAGAGGAGAATTCATAAACTTTAATTATGTATTAAAATAACTAACATTATTTTCTAGAAATAAGAGACTCTAAATTAGTTAAATTTTCTACAGAATATGCTATGAAAGGAAGATACTTGAATAAGTCAAATGGAGAAAACAAAAATATCACAAAATGGTAATAAGGGTGAAAAATATCAAAATTGATACAACAAAAGACTAATGAAAGGGCTGGAGCTGTGGCTCAGCAGTTACAGCACTTGCCTGGCATGCATGAAGACATGGGTTTGAACCCCAGCACCACGCACACAACAAAGTGCCGGAGCAAAGAAAGCCGCATGAAAAACTAAATAAAATTGATTCTCTCTTTCTCTCTCCCTCTCTCACTGTCCCTCTCTCTCTCTCTAAAAAAAATAAATAATTTAAAAAACCAATAAAATACTTCTATTAGTATATTTATAAGTGAAATAATAGCAAATCACTTCAAAATAAATAAAATTCAAGTAATAAATATAGTTATAATTGAAAATATTATAATAAAATATTTTTGAATTACCAATAAATTTGAAAACCTGGATAAAACAGAGATTTTTCTAGAAAAATATAAATTACCAAAGAGAAGTCAATTAATCAGCACAGAATAAACTTAAAAAAAAAATTCTCCAGAGTTCAAGTGTTGCCCTGCCATCCTGGTATCATTTCAAACAGGGTTTTTCCTACTTACCTACTAAGACAACTGTCAATATTGAAATGAACTACAAATAGGAAATTTGAGCAGCCCCCATATCCTAGGTCTGTGGACAATTAATATTAGTAATTAAATTAGGTGTTCTGATTAATAGGAAAGTCTTTATTAAATTTGTTCTTGTTTAATTAAAAACTATAACAATTGATGCAATGTAGGATCAGGGGTACATCACATTGTTACTAAATATGCATTCATGATTGTACAACAACACAACTCCTGAATAAAATTAAAAAAAAGAATCAGCCTTGCATCCAGTAGCATTCTTAATCACATTGAATCTGTAATTTTCTTTGCCTTGGAATGTTCATTGTTTCATAGATAGAGTGCTTTCCAAGTTTCCAGATATAGCAAATGTCCAAGTTGTGCTTGGTTTGGGAAAAAATTTACAGAAAGAAAATTTTTTTAAAAAGGGCTTCTTTTCAATATTCCAGGTGTTTAAATTAAAGGGGTGGAGAGAAGGAACTTTCTTTTTTTTTTATTAGAAATATATAGAAATACAGTTGAGGGGGAAACATTATCAAAACATTAGCAATCAATGGATATAAACTTTGTTATCGAGGGGAAAAACCAGATCATGGATAACCACCTTGGGTTTTACCTATTGCAGTTTCCCCCAGAAGAACTCATGCGTTAAATGGGTAGTTCGTGGAGGAATGACATCGGCTTCTGGGATGGTTCTCCCCTCTTCCCTATCTCCAGTCTCCTATGAGTTCTTCATATACCCTCCCCCCCTCCCCATCCCCCTCCCTACACCTCCAAGTATCCTAGGGAGCCATCCCCCTATTA
>PVKS010021350.1:0-35375 GCA_004027875.1 Aplodontia rufa | reverse complement strand
TGTGCCTATTTCTCCACAGCCCCTCCAGCATCTATTGTTGTTTATTTTCTTCATCTTTGCCATTCTGACTGGTGTAAGGTGATATCTTAATGTGGTTTTCATTTGCATTTCTCTGATTACTAATGATTTAGAGCACTTTCTCATGTATTCATTGGCTTGATCAAAGTCCTCTGGTGAGAAGTCTCTATTTAGCTCTTTGACCCATTTATCAATTGGGCTGTTGGTGTTTTTGTAGCTGACATTTTTGAGGATTTTATAGATTCTGGATATGAGACCCTTATCTGAGGAATCAAAGTCCATGATACTCTCCATTTCTGTAGGAAACCTCTTGACTCTTTTGATTGTTTCCTTGGCGGTACAAAAGCTTTTTAGCTTTATGACATCCCATTCACTGATTTTTGACTTTACTTCCTTCACTTTTGGAGACCTGTTGAGAAAGTCTTTGCCTACTCCTAAATGTTGAAGTGTTGGACCAATTTTTTCTTCTATCAATTGCAATTTGATTCGAAGTTATTGCTACTCTACAAGGGATAATTTCTCCCTTTTTAAAACTCTTTTTTTAGTTCCTCAGAGATACTTTAACTTCAACTTTAATTTTACATCAATTATATATTATACATTAATTACAAGTATTTTAAAATCCACTTCTTCAATAACTGTATCTTCTAAAAGTATGCTTCTATTGTCTGTTTTATCTTTTACTTTCTAATAGCTGTTTTAAATTAGCTCCTACTGCATTATAAGCAATTCCAAAACTGAGAGTCTACTATTGTTCTTGAGTGTATCAATCATCTCACTGTAGATCTGTCTCAAATTGGCTCCCACACTTCCACCAGCAGAGTGAGAATGTTACATTTGGTGATTATGGCTTGACTGATTCCTTTATATGTTCACTGTAAACTTAAAACTAGTCTTTGATGGCTTTAACCACAACAAATGAGCTCACTTCTGTGTGATGTCTCATTTCCCAATATGAATACCTCAGGCTATTCATTTAGTGCTGACAGAGATACGAAAGAGAGAGAAATGCATACATTTTCTTGAAACCTAAACTTGGAACTAATACATTAATTAATTAATACAATAATTAACTAATACATTAATTCATTAATCACAGTTAAACTTTCAAAGCTACATTGTTATAATGGTGAGGAAATGTGCTTTAACTCCAGACTGAATAGTAAAGTGATATTGCAAGAAACGTGAAATCAATTGAAATACATTTGGAGTAATTTTTGCTATAATTAAATCACAACTTATGTGTCAATTTTTTATTCAATATCAGTCATTTTATATAAACTAATGCAGGGCCATGGATGTTATCTTCCTTCAGAATGTCTTAACCATGTACTCCAGAAAGCAATAGAGCAATGGATTATCTCATTCCAATCCAGAATTTGGTTGACTCCCCACTGCTTTTTAGTCTGTGAAAGGATGTATTTACTTCTGGTTTTCCCCATCTATTAGATATTTGACTCTCCAGAAGTCCGATTTAAAAACCTAGAAGGGTTGTTGGGTCTCTTTTAGTTGAATCTGAATTAAATTTTTTGTCTCCCTTGAACTATAAAATGAGATTATCAAAAAGTTTTATCTTTTTTTCAACTCTTTTGTGTTTGACTATTTAGCTTCTAATCCTTTGGAGCTTATTTGCAAGTGACTAAAGCTAAAAACCTATGTTGAATATCATTCTCACTTCTCTGCAATTTTATTTTCATTCATATTTTGGCCTCCTAAATCCTGATTGTTTTGGCAGCTCCCAAATATGATTTTGTTTCACAGTGTCATAAAATTCACTAAAACTCAACTGGCTTCTCTACCTCATATCATTACCCTACACCTAGGTCCATATTCTTTTGCCTATGCCAAGACTTGCAAAATGCCTTGAAGTATTTGCAGTGGTAAATAGGAAGTTCACTTATTTTAATGAGTTTCTCTCCAGAATATGGCATCTCAGGTCCAGGCTGCCTTGCTAGCTCATAGGTCATGCCTTCAAACAGATTAAGAAAAATAAATAAAACCTATTGTATCAGCTTTTCTAACTCTCTTCAAAGAAAGCATTAGACTCAAATCTAAAAATTTAATTTAAGGTAACAGTTTTCTGGAGCATCAATATTCTGGAAAAGAGTTACGTAGAGAGTACTTGCAAAATACAAAGAAAACAAGGCAAAGGTTAGTAATGGAAGGAAGGGTCTGTGTATAATTCTTGAAGTTGTTCCATGTGAGATTATATCCAAAGATTTAAGGGGAAAGATATAGTTATCTATTCAAAAAATTTTTTAAATGTAAGCAATTGACTTATCAGAACCAATATTTGATATTCATGGAATTAATAAATTTAAAAACTTGTTTCATTGGGGCTGGGAATATAGCTTAGTGGTAGAGCATTTTCCTAGTATGCCTGAGGCCCTGGGTTTGATACCAGCACCACAAAAAATTAAAAATAAATTACAATATGATATGGATAAAAATGACATTATAATTGTTTTGTTTCATTAAAATGTTGTTTCCCAGGTTAAGCAGAGCTTTTGACATAATACCAATAACATATTCACAAAAGAAAAAATAATTTAGACTACATCAAAATTTAAAATATTTTGTTCAATGAATTACACTGTTAGAAAAGAAAAAAAGAGAGGCAATGAGAAAGTATTTACAAATCATATATCTTGGAAAGGAATTGAATCCAAAATATACAAAAGAACCCTCAAAACTTAACTGCGATAAAACCCCGGTTTTTAAAAATGAGTGAAAGATTTAAGCACACACTTCACCATCAAAGAAGATACAGTTGAGAGTTAAATAAGCCCTTGAAAACATGTTAACCCCTGCTAGGATACACCACCAGTGCTGAAGAACCTGACTCCACTTAAAATCCCAATTCCTGAGGCAACCTGGTGCAACCCAAGACTCCAGGCCCACATCATTCTTGCCCCAAGTAGTCTTCTCCTCCCGAGATGCTCAGAAGAAACCTTTAAACAAGGAAGTTCAAGGAGATGAAACCATTTATAGGTCCATTTTGAAGGTGGAACCACAGAACCCAAACTGACCAATCGCTGCAAGAGCACGACCATCAAGCCAAGGAACAGCCAGATCTTGTTAGAGTCAGCCAATAGAAGTAGAGAGACAGGACAAGAGGCAGTGTTTGTCTGTCTCCATGGTAATCCTTGGTCCATGGGGATTGCTACAAATCCAGGCATCAGTCCTATTGATAATGCTTGAGGTGGGCAGGGAGTAGGAGGAAGACGGGTAGAAGGAAAATGGTGGGGGCCTGTACGGTATCATTAGGGGCAGAGAGGATGCTAAGTGGACAGAGAAGTATTTGTAGTGACACAGGTTTAGGATAACAGGAAGACTATTCTAACTGGATTAAGACGTTCAAAGGATCTGCAAGCTAGTTTGGGGGATAGCAAGAAGGGATTAGAGTAACACAGGGCACAGATTTGTAAGGAGACTTAGAAAAGGATATGGATAGAAAGGGAGGAGTCAGAATTTATAAGTTGTTGAAGAAGGTCTTAGAGGAGTCAAATGAAGGGCTTGCTGGTGAGTGGAGGAATTTACGCGTGAACAGTAATGGGTTAGAGCAGGACCATAGAGAAAAATGGGAGAGAGTATAAAAAGGCCGTGGGAGTTTTATAAGTTGAAAAGTTTTATAATGTGAAAATTTTTTAAAGGAATAATAAGTTTAGAATGAAGATTTTTATAGATGAAAGTAATAATGTGAGGGTCTTACTTGTAGAGTAGTGCTTTCTTGGGCAAAGAGGAAGCTGCTTTGGGGACAATAGCAGTGTTATAGAAACAAAACATTGTAAGAGGTCAATGGAGATTTTAGGGAGTACGAATCCTTGTAATCAGAGAGTTGGGTTGGGACAATTGCAGAGGCCAACTAAGAAATGCTACAGGCTATCTTTAAAGCAATTTCAGAGGACAGTGAAGAAGTTTTAGAACACAGCAAAAGTGTTACAGGGAAAGAAGGGATTATAGGACACATAAGGTGAGTTCTACTGGACAGGGAGATATTAAATGGGATGGAGAAAAGTTAGAGATGATGCGGTTATGAGTTAGAGGGAGTCAATGAGAATTTTCAAGGGACACAATGAAGATTGTATAGAAGCAGGCAAGGAGAAATGTCTTCGGGAGAAAAATGAGGGCTCGGGATGGGGTAGTAGAGTTCAGAAGCTGTAACCACGCCTAACCCACTCTCTACTTCCAGGTGTTTGAGCAAATGTCCCAAGATGAGGTCAGTAATGTCAAGAGCGAGGTTAAGGAAAAGGAAGAGGTCAAGGACTACTTGTTAAGGGCCATCTTGGCCTTTATTTGTTGCTGCCCCCTAGGCTTTCCAGCCCTAATCTTATCTTGCAAGGTAGGAATTTGCAGAATGCCATCCTTCATCCTCCCTCTGCACCCTGCCCCTGCCCCTGACTCAGTATCCTGTTCTCCTCTTTTACTGGAGCCTGAGAGATGGCACCTCAGGCCCTTAATCAGGGTCCCTACATTCCCATAGCTCACTGCCATCATCCAGTATCACTCTTAACCTCATGTTTTCCTGTTTTGTTTTGTTTTTCTCACCCAAAACTCAGACAAAATACTACAATCAATCTCAACGCTATGACAAGGCAGCCAAGACCTCTGAACAAGCCTACTACCTGACCTTCATAGGCATTGTTTCTGGGGTTTTTATGATCCCCTTCATATTATTTCTGTTGCGCTTCCTAAGTTGACTTCAGTCCCAGCACATGAATTACCTACCTAATATATGCAATGTTGTAACTTAACCCTGGTTATAAATATCTATTTGGTGTAGTGGGACACCTGTTTCATTGTCTAGAATGCCAGTTTATTTGAGATCAGGGAAAAAATGTTAACTATTCCTGTTTTAGTCAACTTTTGACTGCTGTGACCAAAATACTGGAGAAGAACAACTTAGTGAAAGAAAAGGGTTTTTTAGGTTTTTTTGGGTTGGTTTTTTTTTTTATTTTGTTTTTTTGTTCATGCTTTCAAAGGTTCAGTCCATGTTCAATTGACTTCATAGCTCTGGGCCTGAGGAAGGATATAACAGAGGAAAGCAGCTCAGGGCATGTCAACAAGGAAGCAGAGAGCAATCCCTGTTCACCAGGGTCAAACTATAAACCACAAAGTCATGTCTCTAATGACCTACTTCCCCAGTCCTACCATACCTACTTACAGTTACCACCTAGTTAACTGGTGTCAACAGATTAACGCACTGACTAGGTTAAATGCTTTGTAATCTAATTCACCACTGAATACTTCTTGCAGTCTCTCATATATGGACTTTTGGGGGACACCTCATATCCAAACCAAAATATTTCCTTAATTATTAATGAAGACTGTTTTTTAAAAAGATTGCATATCCTGTGTTTCTCCTTTGCTAGCAAAGCAATAAAATTTCTTTTGCCTTTTTCTCAAAAAATGGCTTAAATTACTTTTAACTTGATTAACTTATAACTTTGCCTTCAATCACTTCTTTCCTATATCTCTAAACAGCTACTATTGCTTCATTAATTCATTGCAGACATAACATGAAGTCAGGCCTCGTATCAACTTAGGCCAAATCAGTTCATACTTAGCTTGGAATTAACAAGTTCTGGCTTATTATGTATGTTCAGAGACTTAATGTATATGTTCTTTTTTCCGCAAATAATTTTAAAGCTGATTTGGTTTTATCTTCTATCTCTTAATGTTTGATTCTTAATTACTAAAACAAATAGCACAATAATAAAATGAAAAAGAAAATCTATAACCCCCTCAAAAGAAAACCATCTTGCTATCTTCACTTTTTTACAGTCTTCAACATATTTACTATTTATTGATACATAATTTATCATTGGGTGGATGGCCCATGGTTTACTTAATAATTGCCTCTGTTGGGTAATAGGTTAACTTACAATTTTTAGTAATCATAAATAATTCCTCACTAATTTCATTGCAACTTATTGAGTAAAATATAATTTTGAGTCTTTATAAATGTACCACTGTTTAGAGAGAGTACACATTCTTCTGAAGAATAATCAAGATCTGGATCACCAGATATGGGAAGGTGTGGGGGGCTGGATTGCCCCCCGGGAGCCGATCAGGAGGAGGATGAGTGCCGAAGGCTGGAAACTGGGCCCCTCTGGGCCCCTCCTCATCCGGGGACCCCTTCCCTCCCAGCCGGGGAAACGAGTCAACCACTCGCAGCTGATGGCAGCCCAGAATCCCTTTATTATCAAAGCACACAGGGTTTTTATAAGGAGGGGAGAAGCCAAGGAATCAATAATCCTTCTAAGGGAGTTGCCAGGGGTTATGCAGATTTCGAGTACAGACAAACAACTAGGTAATAGCACATTTCCAACCCTCTCTAACTCTTTGCATAAGAATTAGGAAGCCTAGCAAAGCACGACCTAGCAGCCCTTCCTGAAGGAACTTGTGGAAATAGTAACAAGATCACTCTAGGGCAGCTGTTGAAACAGAGTGAAGGGCAGACCCAACAATTCCCCCTATTTATTTTATTTGAAAGCGTCCAGGATCTGTCTTAGGTTGTGGAATGCGATAACCCTCTTTACCCGTCATGGGGATGGGCAACAGCATGGTTGCTTCCCTGTCTTAGGTCAGCAAGGCATCCATTCCATCGTACCCATCATTGATTCAAGGACTTATGTCTGCTTCAACATATGAAATAATACTTAGGTGGGGGGGGGTCTTGCCTTTGCTGTTGTGCCAGCAGGATATTGTATGATTTTTAGTCTGTTGCTGCTGCCATCAGCTGTAAGAGCGATAAATGAGGAAAATTATATCTGAACATAACACTCCAATGTAGGTGCCAGTGCCAAATCAATTTTTTAAGGGCTTTTGACATCCTGGTAGCAAGCCAAATAAAGACATAGGTGGAACTTGGCTCTCAATTAGAGCCTTAATTTCTCTAATTAACAGTGGTTAAATTTTTAAACTTGTTGCTCCAAGGGCCTCTCACCATCTCACTTAGATGAGATATAGACGTAGACAAATTGTGCATAGTATAAGAAACAGGTGTTACACAAATATCTTTGAACAGTGGGGAACAAGACATGTGAAATATCATACAGCAATTAACAGCATTATGTCCACTTGTAAATGTTCATTAATTAGTTATTGATTCCTTAGGGCAGTCGCAGTTTGGCTGAACAATCTATTTACTGCTGTCCCTGTGGCCACTGAATGGTGCGTAGCCAGTCCTGTGGCCGCAGCAGCTGCAGTTGCAGCCACAATGGCTGTCACAATAGCCACTGTGAATCCGAAATTCCTTTAGGTTTCATAGAGCTGAATGTTTCGGGCATTCACCTTTACTTTTACTGTAACAGGAATTGTTGCGGGGACACGGAGGAGGGAGGAGTCAGGAAATCTCTTTTAGCAGGAACAAAGCTCGGTAGGATTCCCTGTCATTTTGATGTCCCATCAGAAGCAGAAAGCTGATGCACAAGTTGTTCCGGAATCTTTTGGGGACCATT
Organism: Aplodontia rufa; assembly: GCA_004027875.1. Lineage (NCBI taxonomy): Eukaryota > Metazoa > Chordata > Mammalia > Rodentia > Aplodontiidae > Aplodontia > Aplodontia rufa. The sequence continues at coordinate 27,894 of PVKS010021350.1, read as the reverse complement.
ATTTTTCTGTGGAAAAACACAAATACTACCTCAACCCCAGATTAAGACCGGGTCGGGTCCATGCCTTTGGTTATCAATGGGATCCTTTTACATGACTTGTGCATAGGGTCGGCCACTAGGATGCCAATGGTGTTTGGCTGCAGGTATTATTGTTAACATCCAAAGTTTAGAAATAAAGAATAAAAGGATATGATTAAGTAGGTCTCATGGGGCAGTATATTCCCCCTTTTTGTTTTTAAGTAGATTATTTTTGATGGTGAGATGTGTACTATCCATAATGCCTTGACCCTTTTTTAAAAATCCGTATTTTGATTTAATCTTTATGAAATTTTTGAAGTTTTTATAATTGCTTTAAATTTTTTGTATTTTTTACATATAGAATTACACCTGTTAGAATTTTAGTTCTTAATAACCTTGCTTTGTTTTAGTGAAGACCAAGATTAAAGCAATCTTAAATTATCTTTTTAGTTTTTAATCTATAAAAGCACATTTAATAAACCCAAATGTATGTTATCTTATAGAAACACTCTAAACATTTATAGAACATTTTATTGGTTGACCACCTAGAAAACAAATATGTAAGTTAGTGCTTTTTGTATTGAAGAAAAGTCCTAGAAGTACTGAATGAAACACTCTAAACATTTATAGAATATTCTATTGGTTGACCATCTAGGAAGCAAATATGTAAGTAAGTACTCTTAAATATATCTTTACTCTTATGTTTAAATGGTTTAGATTGAACCTCTTTTTTAAAGCTTAAGTCACATGAATTAAAAGTCATTTGGATCCATTTTTTAATTTAATTTGTGGGCGCTCATTTATAAGCCAATTTGGTACCACATTGAAAATACATATAACATACATGTACAAACACATAGGACAGGTGCGCACACACACACACAAAAAAAACCCCAACAGGAAACAGATTTTAGAACCTTGCAATAATTGATCTTTTGAATAAAGACAGCAGTAAAAACCATAATTTATAAAAACTCTAGGTAAAACAAAACTGTTGGAAAATACCTGCAGGTGTATAAAACAGGTGAATTTACCAGTAAACTTGAGTTTAAGATCTAAAAAATGAAATGGCCACATTTATTCTAGTAAAAAAGCATGTATGCATCTTTGGTACCAGAGTTAGTCTGGGCATTGAAGGAATGAGAGCAGGCGAAATCCTCAGGAAGTTGTTTTTAAAGAATAAAGAAAACCTATATGAGATCTTTTTAATCTTTTTGTGTCCAAAAGAAGAGAAAACTCCTTAGAAATTAACTTGGCTTTTTACCCTGGAGTTTAAGAGTTTGTTTGTTTTTTTTCAAACCGGTTTAGGTATTAGCTCATGTAATTTCCATTGTAAAAGATGGCTATACAAAGGAGCTAAGCTGCAAAATGATAGAATGAGGTTTTTTTAGGGCATTTTGGGGGTTATGTAGGCTGGTGGTGAACCTGGCATAACATGAGAATGAAGCTCCTGTCTGAATTAGTAGACATCTTTTAAAATCAATTGCACTTGCGACCTGTAATGTATGCTAGGCAAGCGCTGCGAGGGCTGTAACCTCTGAGCCATCACTTTAGCCCCCAGGTTTCCGTGGATTCCATGGGGCTGGGCCGCTGCTGCCAGAGTTAGAGGCGGATGTGGTATGCGGTGACGGTGGAAGAGAAGGGGCCCCCCCCCTAGCAGGACAGGGGGCCGAGTCAAAATGATTAAGGTTGCCAGAAATGTTCCTAAGGGAGGGGGATCCCCAGATTGGATTTGAGCTTTTTTAAGAAGTTGCTCAATTTGGTCCCATGTGTCCCAATCAAATAAGTTACTTTTAGGTAGCCAGAGGGCCACCCTAATCAGAGAAATAAGGGCTCCTGCAGCCAGGAGAAGCCCAAACATCGGGGCCCAAAAGTGTTCCGCTGACATGGGGAACAGGGGGAAGAGAGAAGGAGCCCAAGAATGCTGAGGTAATTTAAAGAAAGCAAGCCCTAAGGCTAGGGTGTTGGGCTTATGTACTTGAATTAAAAAGGAGAGAGCGTGGGGCCCTTGGACCAGGGTGGGGGCTTTTGCAGTCGAATAGGGAGAAATTAAAAGCAAGGAAGCTGGGGCCGTAATACCCGGGCGCTGGAAAAAAGTGGGGCCCTAACCAGGGCGGTGGGCTCACTCAGCCAAATGAGGAGAAATTAAAAGGAAAAAAGATGGGGCCCTAAAACCAGGGCACTGGGGGGCAACTCATCGGAGCCAGAATTTCCTCAATATCTTCCTGGCGGGCAATGTCCTGTCGGCAGGAGGGTGAGAGATTCCTCACACGGGGCACCATCTGTGGGGAGCTGGATTGTCCCCCGGGAGCCGATCAGGAGGAGGGTGAGTGCCGAAGGCTGGAAACTGGGCCCCTCTGGGCCCCTCCTCATCCGGGGACCCCTTCCCTCCCAGCCGGGGAAACGAGTCAACCACACGCAGCTGATGGCAGCCCAGAATCCCTTTATTATCAAAGCACACAGGGTTTTTATAAGGAGGGGAGAAGCCAAGGAATCAATAATCCTTCTAAGGGAGTTGCCAGGGGTTATGCAGATTTCGAGTACAGGCAAACGACTAGGTAACAGCACATTCCAATCCACTCTAACTCTTTGCATAAGAATTAGGAAGCCTAGCAAAGCATGACCTAGCAGCCCTTCCTGAAGGAACTTGTGGAAATAGTAACAAGATTGCTCTAGGGCAGCTGTTGAAACAGAGTGAAGGGCAGACCCAACAGGAAGGGACAAAGGGATGGAGCAATTCAAAGGAAGATAGTACACATGCAAAATCTCATAGATAAAAGAGGGCTTCTCTGTGGCCCAGCAGCTGTGCTTGAGATATTGCACAATGCAGGGAGAGGGAGGGATCTGGGATGAGAGGCCAACAGGAGACAGGGCATGCCAGGCTAAACAATCCTGAATGTTGTATTTTCACCTCTTTCTTTGACAATAAAGATAAAAGGCAGCTTCTCAGTCTGTGGAGAAACTGGACAATCATAGCAGAGAGTGCAGTCTGGAAACCTAAGAGAGTCAATTCATATTTAATGATTTTACACACCTGAAAGATAATCCCAAGCATTGTTTAGAAACATGTGGAGTGATGAGGTTTGGCAAAAATAGCCCAAATCCCCTTCACAGACATAGCAAAGCCTGTCTCTATCTGATGAGCAAATCCCTAAAAATGGGTCCACCTTCTTTCCATGGTTTGTTTCTATATATGTTTAGGTTCACAGGTATCAAGAATAAGTGATGCTACATTAGTAAAGAGACCTAAGAGCTTTCACTCCTGAAGATCCCTCTCTGGGTTCTTAGGGTCCAGCATATACACCCATGCATGTTCCTTCACATGACTTCAAGTGTTTGCCAATGTAAATGTTACTTGACCAGCAACACCCATTTTCTCCTTTACCCTGGGCTACTGAACTAAGTACCATTGCTTACTACTCCTGGGCTTCATGTAGTTTCTGCGTTGGTTTCTGACATCTTTAACTCAATTGTAAACAGACACCTCTCCCTCTCATGTCCCAAAACAAAGTAATTAGTAAGATTTGGAATATAAAATCAGATGCCTAACAGCAATTAATAAGAACATCACCTACTACACAAAATCTGAAATCCTTGAAAGTTGTTCCCTGTCCAGCCTATAGGGTGCCTTGATTTGGTAGAGGGCATTTCTTTTCATAATTCATGAGTGTCCTTCAGCATCCCTAGACTTCCTGGAATATAGATCAGAGATAAGACAAAAAAAAGAAGTTTCTTATTTGGGCTTGCAATCACATGAAAACAAATCCAATATTTTAAAAATGAAATAATTAGGTAAATTTGAAAGCTGATTGTGTATTTGATGAATTTAAGAAATTATTACTATTTATTTTAGCTAAACAATATTATTGACACATTTAACAAGAAAATGTATATTCTCATGGTATATATTGAAATTTTGGATGAAATTATGTGACATTTGGGAATAGCTTTAAAAAAATCTGACAAGTTGGGGGTGAATGAATCAAGAGTATATATAGGGGGGCTGGAGAGTGGCTCAGTGGTATGCTGGGCTTCAACATGCAATGCATTGAAAGCATTGCATCAGAAAGAGGAACTCATTTGCTGAAACATGCCTCCTGAGGACATGTGTGACCAAAATGGCTCCCGACACCCTACTCAGGGGCATCACCTTGAGGTCATGACACCTCTTCAGAACACCTGATGGGATAGGTTAAATATACCTTCCACCCTCATGAACAGCTCATAGTCCCCATTGCTGCATATGGAACTGCTACCTGCATGGGCTCTTCGCCCCTTGCTAACCTTTCCTTTCGTTGGTCCCCATAATCTTTATAGCTGCATGCACTTCCTCAATAAATGAGTTCCTGCTGTTACTGGTCTCCCTGACACATCTGATTGTCCTCCTTAGGGAGGGCTGGTAATGGGCGGTCAGCCGACCCTTGCCTCTCTTGGCCACCTTAGTTGGGGCATGCTTCTCTCCTTCTCCCCTGTAGGTCAGGGGGAACATGAGAGGCTAAAAACCCCAACAACTGGTGCCCGCCATTTGGTATCCATTGGAAGCCCAAGACCTAAAGGAATTAAAAAAGGCTGTTTCAGAGGACAGGCCCAATTCCTCTTGAGCTGAGACTATTCTTCAAGGCCTAGCCCATCAGGAAGCAACAAACTGAAAGTATCAGGGAGCCAAGCCAAGCATGTTTCAAGGTAAGGGTATCCCTGAAGAGATGGGGCAATCTCATACTAAACATGAAGACCCAGCTCTGAAAGCGCTGGCTAATTTGTTTGACTGGTCCACACCCTCTGCCCCCAGAAACCACCCAACTCACCATATTGGGAAGCATTCGCCGAGGAGACTCAATCGCGCCTGTTGGCCCCTTACAAGGCAATGGGCTCGGAGGAGAATCCTTTTGACTCCTTCCATGAGATATTCAGGAGCTCTCAGCCCTCTCCCTATTGCCCATCCTCCCCTAAGAGATCCCACTCATCCCCTCCCTTTGAGGGATCACAGAGACCTCTGAAAGTGGTGGAAGTTCTCTCCCCTCCCAAGAGGGAGCACCACCGCCATCTTGTACTGATGGCAGGAGAGAGAGGATATCGCCGCCATCTTATAACTGTTGGCTACTTCCAAATACTGAGACAGATCTCATAGGTCATGTTGCCTCCCCTCCTTGCCAGACCTTCCCTGTAATGTTAACCCAGGGGGCAATAGGCCCGCCATTTGGTATCCATGGTAAGCCCAAGACCTTAAAGAATTAAAAAAGGCTGTTTCAGAGGACGGGCCCAATTCCCCTTGGGCTGAGACTATTCTTCAAGGCCTATCCCATCAGCAATGCACCACCAAGGATTGGAAAAACCTGAGCAAAGCAGTTCTCCCTGGCCCTCTGTACCTTAAATGGTGTGCCTTCTTTAATGAGGAGTGTCACGTCCAAGTGAAATGGAATCAGGTGGCTAACCTACCAATCCCAATACCTACGAGATGCTTTCTGGGTCCAGTGATCAATTTTCTACCGGCCTCTTACAGGCTGCCATCCCTGCCCCATACCAGGAGCAGGTGCACACCTTGGGCCTGCCTGCCTGGAAGAAATTAGAGGAGGGACCTTCAGAATCCCCCATTGCTGGTATAACTCAAAGGGCTACTGAGGACCTGGTGACCTTCATTGAGAGGGTAGAAAGGAGTCTACAAAGAAAATTCCCAACTGGGCCCCTAAGGGACCAATTTGTTAAGATGTTAGTTTGGGAAGGGATGACCACTGACCACAAATTGCATGTGCAGGGCTGAAGGATCGGTCAATGGGGCAATGGATAGTAGCTACCAAAGATATTGGCACTCAGGTTCATCAGTCCCAGGCCCTGGTTACCGCCCTACAGGCCTAGACGGCATCACTAACTGAAGCTCTTATTACTACCCTCAATGTTACTAATAGGGCACAAAAGGGGGTCTGCTATGGGTGTGGACAATCGGGCCACTTCAGGAGGGAGTGCCCGATGTACCATTCAGGGTGAAAAGTCCCACAAGGGTGTCCCTCAAACCCAGCTAAGGGGCATACTCCTCCCAAGACACCCTGTCCCTGTTGTGAAAAGGGGCTCCATTGGAAGAAAGATTGCAGATCTAAATTTGACAAACAGGGGAAGCCTTTAAAGTGATTGAGGGGCACCCTCCAGCCCCATCACCCAAAGGAGGCACCTCTTAACGTAGTTCCCCCCAGGCCCATTTGACAGTGCCCATTATCCCAGGGGTTAGACCTAAAATGGACATTTTTATTGTGGGGGGAAAAATTCCGCTGCCTGATTGACACTGGGGCAGACTGTACAGTACTGAGAAAGGAGGAGGTCCCTCCCTAATGGAAGTTAGTACCAGGGCTCCAATTGCTGGGGGTGGGAGGAAATACTATATCAGAGGAAGCTAAAGAATGGCTTCCCTGGCAAGATGGAGACGGCGACCCCTTGTGGCCTCTGGCCTGTAGGCTAACCTGTTAGGTCAGGATATATTGGGAGAGGCCGAAGTCTACATCACCACGGATCATAAGGCCCTCTATGAGGATATATTGGATGATGAAGAATATCAGCAACAATTTAACCTGTCTGGCCAGTTCAGTAACTATAGGGGAGATCCCCTGTTTGAGTCTACAAGACGAAATGCCCCCACACCTCATGCACGGCCTCACCCCCGAGCCTAAAGGCCACTGTTCCTACGGTGCCTGCCATTATGGCTACCAGGCCCCCCTGTATGGGTGGAACAGTGGCCTCTCCCTATAAATAAATTAGAAAGACTAAGATAATTTCTGAGCAGCTAAATTTGGGGCACATTCAGCCCTCCTTGAGTCCATGGAATAGTCCAGTATTTGTGATACAGAAGGCTTCGAGGAAATGGAGAATGTTACAGGATCTAAGAAAAATCAATGAGTGGATGGTGCCAGTAGGGGTACCCCTGCGAGGGCTGCCACGGATCCCTGCCATTCCCCCAAATCTATCTCTCATTGTGATTGATATTAAAGATGGCTTTTTTTCTATTCCCCTTGATCCCTGGGATTGTAAAAAGTTTGCATTCTCTGTCCCATCCTCCAATTTTCAGGGACCAGACCATCAATATGAATGGGTGGTGTTACCACAGGGAATAGCTAATAGCCCTGCCTTTTGCCAGCATTACGCATCACAAGTTTTAAAACCCCTTCAAGGATGATCAGACACTGCTCTGTATGTGTACATAGATGATATTATTCCAGGAGCATCCTATGCTACAACTTTGAGTGCAGCTTATAAGGAGCGCCAAGTCCTCCTACAACATGGGAGGTTATGTATATCTAATGATAAAGTTCAAATTTTGCCCCCCTTTAAAATTCTTGGCACCAAACTCCAACTGGACTCTGTTTGTCCCCTTAAGCCTCAGCTGCAATTTCAGTCATCATACACTTTAGTGGAATTACAAAAACTACTAGGGGAATTGAATTGGTTGAGACCTTGGCTTAAGTTGCCTACTAGCCATGGGATCTGCTCAATTTAAGGAATTGTATGCTGTTGCTTTGGCCTTGATTCGTGTCCAGGATACGATGAACTTATTCTCTGATAGTTTATATGTAGTCAACCTGCTCCCCACTTTAGTATTGGCACATATAAAACTGGATAAAAATCCCATCACCCCTCTGATGATCCAGGTCCGATCCTTATTACAAGATCAGACCAAATCTATTTTTCTGCAACATCTCTGGGGTCACCAAGGACTGCCTGGATGGCTAGCCCAGGGCAATCAAATGGCCGATAGCTTGGCTACCAGTGGGAATCATGACAACTGCTGTCCAGCCCAATAGAGATTTCCATATGGCCCAAGGGCTCCATGAACTTATACACATAAACAGACGAGGACTACATCAAAGATTTCCCTTGGTGCCTGTTAAAGACTTTAAAAGGATCAAAAGAACTTGCAAGTCATGTGTGCCCTTTTTACAGGTTCCTCCACTTCAACCCCCAGGGGTAAACCCTAGAGGCCTCAAGCCTAATATCATTTGGCAAACAGATGTCACACACTATGCTCCCTTTGGAAAGTTAAAGTATATATTTATGTCTATAGACACATATTCCCATGCTTGCTGGGCTATTGCTCATTCTGGTGAAAAGGCCCGACATGCTGAAAGTCATTTCTTACAATGCTTTGTTGTCTTAGGACTACCCTCTCAAATTAAAACAGATAACGGACCCTGCTTTATCAGCAAAGCACTACAAGAGTTCTTTCAACTCTGGAATATCAAACATATCACAGGAATACCATATAACCCAAAGGCCCAAGCCATCATTGAGACACAACGAAACATTAAAAGATCAATTGATAAAACAAAAAGGGGGAAACAACCCCCATGATCAACTGAGATTAGCCATGCTCACACTAAATATTTTAAATTTTTCAAAAGATCAACCCCTAACAGCTTTTCAAAAACACTGGTCTAATGAGACACCTTACATAAAAGTGGAAGTCCAATGGAGGGACCCCCTCACCGGGGCATGGTGTGGTACTGATCCCTCATTACTGTGGGAAGAGGATTTGGATGTGTGTTCCCTATTGATGAACCAAGTCCAATTTGGGTTCCCACGAAAGACCTAAAATATTGTTCAAAACCACAGGATGATTGCCCAAGAGCACCCCCTCTTGAGGAGTGATTCTCTGTTCTTTCATTATCTCTCAACTGCCCCCATGGGAACCCTCTGAATGCCACCTTGCCGCATTAGGATTTTGTTCACTTTACTGGACTATTGTGGCCCTCCTCCTCCCTGACATTGGAATCCTCCCTAATAATCAATCCTTACCCATCCCTGCTATAGATCATTCCTCCTCCAGACATCCTGGGGCCCTCTCTGCCATCCCCATATAAGCTCGGGGGTGGCCATAGGAGTGGGAAAGGGTTTAGTAGGTCTTGGTCATTCCTTTCAGGTCTACAGTCTCAACTGGACTCTCTGGCCACCATAGTTTTGCAGAACCAATGTGGACTAGACCTTCTAACTGTGAGGGAGGGAGGGCTCTGCTTGTTTTTTTTTTTACAGGAAGAATGCTGCTTCTATGCTAACCGTTCTGGCATCGTCCAAGACAAGATCAAGAAATTACAAGAGGCCCTCAAGAAACGTCGGAACGAATTGCATTCCAATTTCCTTTGGACCAGGTTGAATGGGTGGCTTCCTTATCTTCTCCCTTTGATGAGTCCCTTGGTTACCCTTAGTTTTCTGATTCCCCAAAGATCGAGCTAAGGTGGTCCAATTTCTAATAGCAATATGCAGTTCTGCAAGACTGTGACTGGGATACATATGAATCTGTGGGTTTAGGGCAATACCTCTCTCTCTCTCTCTCTCTCTCTCTCTGCCCCCCCTGAAGGGCCTGCCAGCTCTGCAGGTAAAAATGTCCGAAGTGCTGGGGTGGTAGTCAATGATGGGTAAGACCCCCAGGAGGGGGCAACCTAAGACAGGCACACCCTCAAGTAGGGCATATACCTGCTGATAAAACAAAAAAGGGGAAATGCTGGGCTTCAACATGCAATGCATTGAGAGTGTTGCATCAGAAAGAGGAACTCATTTGCTGAAACCCGCCTCCTGAGGACATGTGTGACCAAAATGGCTCCCGACACCCTACTCAGGGGCGTCACCTTGAGGTCGTGACGCCTCTTCAGAACACCTGATGGGATAGGTTAAATATACCTTCCGCCCTCGTGAACAGCTCATAGTCCCCATTGCTGCAAATGGAACTGCTACCTGCATGGGCTCTTCGCCCCTTGCTGACCTTTCCTTTCATTGGTCCCCATACTCTCTATAACCGCAGCACTTCCTCAATAAACGAGTTCCTGCTGTGACTGGTCTCCCTGACGCATCATTGTCCTCCTGAGGGAGGGTTGGGAACCAGTGGTCAGCTGACCCTTGCCTCTCTTCGCCACCTTGGTTGGGTGTGCTTCTCTCCTTCTCCCCTGCAGGTCAGGGGGAACATGAGAGGCTAAAAACCCCAACAGTGGTAGAGAACTAGCCTGGCATTCTCAAGAACCTGTATTCAATTCCCAACACCACATACACAAATAAAGGGAAACAAAAATCAGATGAAAAAAATAATTCATTCTCTCTCTTACACTCTCTCTTTAAAAAAAGTATACATAGGTGAAACTAGGTTGGAGGAAAGACACATGGAACCTGTTACATTGCCTAAATTTAAATAAGGTTATTTCCTGAATCACTTTCACCTCATTTCAAACCTTTCTTATATGTAACAGTATTTGCCTCTTTCAAAACTAATTTGCCATGTATATAGTGGAAACAACAGTATCCATAGAGAGTAGTCTTGTTCTGTGGTTCCAGTAATATATCAGAAAAAAATACCAGCATAGTATGTAAACCCAGTTTCTGGAATCAGCAACCTGGTTTTAAGTCCTGTTTCTACCACTAGCAAGCTGTGAGAACTTGGGAAAGATACTTTAGTGCTTTCTACACATGTATTTTAGAAGAGGAGTATTAAATAATAACCTTATCTTATGACTGTTGTCATGATTAAGTTGATTAACTCCTAATTAAAATTATTTTCACAATGTACGGATATAGTAATTTCTAAATAAATATTAAAAGTCAAATTTAATAAAATATGAAACTATTAATAATGTGTGTCAAAACCAGGTCATTCGATCTTAGGTAACATATGTGATACTCCAGCATTACAGTTCAGGAAAATCTCTCTAAATCCAGCTCATTTCTTTTAAATGGTGGAGATGCCCCAGTAGAATATAAAACCATTGCTTCTCATCCTTTATGCAAACTTCATATTTCTGAGGTCTTGATTTCCTGTGAAACACTTAAACTAGAACATATACATCCATGTAGGTGAGAAACAGACATAGGTCAGACACAGATTACATGATGCTTACAAAAGACATATTTCTCCAATTAAATGACAATAAAAGAGAATTATGACTGTGTTCATCATATACTACCATTTCTCAAACATTTACATTGAAGAAACATATAGGTATTTTTTTCAAGAGCAATTAAATAGACTACATAATAGTTATACTTTACTTGAAATAAACCAAAGAATATGAAGTAGTAATTTTCAAGTTTTTTTGCAATCTGAATCTACTTAGCTCTTAGGATCATATTTCAGCCAAGGTTAGAGTTTAGTCTATTTTATTCCTTCAGATATATACAACAACTTTCTTACAATGGTCACTAATAGAAATTATCTCAGGGATATTACCATAGTAGGTGTATTTTCTCTGGACTTTTTTTCCCCATCTTCATAGATTTTCCAAGAATCTATTGTTTCTTGAGCATTATTCTGCACAGCTATAGATATAATTGCAAGGGAGGAGTAAGTGTAAGCATAGGTATAAATGATAAAATTATGTTGTAAAGTAAAGGAAAGGATGTACATATTGAAAATAAAAGAAAAATTGTTAAGAATATGTCACTTACCTGTCTCTAAATTGTTAAATCAAAGTTTATGAATTTATAATAACATTGCAATATTAATCATTCAGATTAATACTACAATGCATAATCCTTCTGTGTTTTAATAAAGATGTAAATCCAATTACAAATAGCTTTTCACTTCCAGTACTCATGGTTTCAATGTCTTTTTAAAAAAATTGCTGCTGTCTATTTAAAAGATGTAACACATAGCAATAAAGAAGAAATTACTTCATGATATGACAATGAATTAAAATTTAATTTTTTTGGTAACTTTAAAAGATACTTCAAAATTTCTAAGCATAAGTAATAGTCACCAGTTGGGGAAAAAATAGGTCTTCTCTGTATGGATTCCTGCAAACCTGACACAGTGGTCTACAACTTGTTTGAAATATCACTGTTATTTGCCATCTTGGTTCAAAATTCTTATCAGAAACATCTGTGGTGCTTTTATTTTAGATCATTGTTTGTTGTAACACTGTCCTTTAAATGACTAAAAGGGAAATATTTTTCAGGCATGTTTATGAGAATAGAAAATTCCAGAAAAATATAAAAAATACAACTCAATTTTTGAAATATATATGCACACACAGATATATATACCTGCATGCTACAAACTCTGCTAAAATACATAGTCTTGAATAAAGGGAAAGATATATCATGGTAAAAGATTGATTTATTATAAACCCTGAAATATCAAATTGATCTATAAATTTATCATTTTAAAACTTTACAATTTATAAACCAAATGTAACTGTTTTGAAAGAATAATGGTCGGCAGATGGCTAACTTTTTGGGGAAAGGAAAAGTAAAGAGCTAGGACTTGTCTCAACAGAAGACACAATTTGCTATAGATCATAACACCACTCTCTTCCATAAAATGAAGTGATTCTATCGTGGAAAGGTGCATAAAATAAATAGCAGGTATTCTAGAAATAAACTGAAGCATGATGAATACCAGCTGTATGATAAAGTTGTAGTAAAAATCACTGGGGTATGGAGCCGACCCCAACAGGCCTCTGCACTGGGGAGACAGAGCCCTTAGCTCCAGCCCACAGTCACCAGGCCACACCTCCCAGGAGCCCCACAACAGCTGATTCTAGCAGGCTTCTGCATGTGGACAGAGGCCTGAACTATGGTCCTACAGCTGGACAGGGCACCCCTGCATAGGAACCCCACTGCCCATTGTGGAGCTCAAGGTCTATACCCACTGCCAAAGATCCCAGTTCCTGTCACTGTGTTGAGGGAACCCATTCAGTCTGAACACAAGACATCAGGACCCACCAAAGCACCCCAGCGGCTATGCATACACAAACCACTAGGCTACAATGCACCCTGGTCAAATTTCAAATCAATGTTCTTGGGCCTAGATAAATAAGATACAGACAAACGAGGTCATAGGCTGAAGCAGCTTTCTGGAAGTAAGGTCATCAGAGAGGTGGTGTCTGACCTGATCCTTTGACCTTCAAAGAAGAAGTACCTCAAGACATGCCTACCTTCATCACAGATAAACTCTATTCAAGATCCAGAAGAAGATTATTGAAATGAGAAATCAAAATAGAAAAGGTTCACATCAAGATCACAACTCCCCAACCAAGGAACCAACAGATAGGTAGTAAAATGAAAACCTAGAAATAATTACCAATTAACTAATTATTAAAAGAAACAAAGAAATAAAAGAAGAATTAATGAAGGCAGTAACTAAGAAAACTTGAGATGAAAAACTCTATTATCAAAGAAATAAACATACTCAAAAAGGAAGTAACAGCTAAAATCTGCAGTCAATGATAGGAGAGGAACCACAGAAGAATTAAATAATAAACTAAATTCTATAGAAAACAGAACCTCAGCCTTTGAAGGAAGAATTTCTGACAACGAGGACAGACTGAGCAAGCTTGAGCGCACAGATGACAAAAAAGTAAAACAACTCACAGAACATGAACAGAATTTCAAAATGTGTGGGATGAAATTAGAAGAAACAATCTATGAGTAATTGGGATACAGGAAGAAATTGAAATGCAAATGAATGGTATAAAGAATATTATCAAAGAAATAGTTAAGGAAAAATTTTCCCATATTGAAATAGAGTCAGATATGCTCATCCAGGAAGCCTAAAGTTCACCCAATAGGCATAATCAAATGAGAAACTCACCGAGACACATCACACACAACATGTACAATAGGGAAAACAAGGAAAGTATATTACAAGCTACAAGGGAGAAATGCCTAATCACATTCAGAGAATCTCCTCTGACTTTTCAGCTCACATTCTAGAAGCAAGAAGATCCTCGAAGGAGACTTTCAATGTCTGAATGATCACAGCATGCAGCCAAAAATACTATACCCAGTGAAACTCAGCTTCAAATTTGATGGGGAAATAAGAACTTTTCATAATAAGAACAAACCTGCATCATTCATGAACAGAAAACCAGAATTAACACTCCTCACAACCCAGAAACAGAAGAAATTAAATAAAGGTATACCCTATCAATAGACAACCAAGACAGCACAAAACTTACTAATAAAACAAAATGACTATGAACCACAACCACATAACTATTCTAACACTGAGGCTCAATGGTCTCAATGCACCACTCAAAAGACACTGATTAGGGGCTGGAGCGGTGGCTCAGCGGTTTCGGAGCTTGCCTTGTAAGCTTGAGGACCCGGGTTCAAACCCCAGCACCATGTACACAACTGAGTGTTGGAGCAACTAAGGCCATGTGAAAAACTAAATAAAGTTGTTTCTCTCTTTCTCTCTCTCTCTCACTGTCCCTCTTTCTTTAAAAAAAAAAAAAGACACTGATTAGAAGATTGGATCAAAAAATAAAATCAAACAATAGGCTTTTTACAAGAGACCCACTACAGCCAAAGATTTCACCCACAAATTGCGGGTGAAAGGATTGGAAAAAAATGTACTGTGTGTACAGCCCAAAAGAAAAAGCTGGTGTTGCAATACTTATATCAGGTAAAGTAGATTTCAAACATAAACTAATTGGAAGAGATAAAGAAGGTCACTATATATTAGTAAAGAGAACAATGCAACAGGAAGATATAACCATAGCAAATATATACTCTCCAAGCAATAATGCTCCCAAATATGTGAAAAATATTACTCCATGACATAAAACCGCTTGTGGAGCTCAACAAAATAATACTGGGAGATTTCAACACTCCTCTATCACCAATAAACAGATCATCAAAGCAAAAACACAATAAAGAGATAGCCAGCCTGAACAACTCCATAAATCAAATGGACTTAACAGACATTTGTAGAATATTCCACCCCAAATTTGCTGAGTATATATTCTTCTTAGCAGCACATGGATTCTTTTCCAGAATAGATCATATTCTAGTTCAAAAAGGAAATCTCAGCAAATACAAAAAAGTAGATATCATTCTATGTATCCTATCAGAACAAGACACCATGATATATATACATGGAGACTGAATAATACCCAATTAAATGAAAAATGAATCCAAGAAGACAAATCAAAGTATTCTTGGAAGAGAATGAGAATGAAGACACAACATATCAAAACCTTTGGGAGGGCATGAAAACATTCCTATTGGGAAAATTTATAGCACTGAGTACCTATATTAAAAATGATGAGCAATCCCAAATAAAAAAGCTTACACTCCACCACAAATTCCAACAAAAGGGAGAACAATCTAATCCCAAAGCCAGTAGAAGATAGGAAATAATCAAGATCAGAGCTGAAATAAAAGAAATTGAGAACAAAAAACAATAAAAAGAATTGATGAAAAAACAAATAAAACTGATAGACCCCTATCCAGTCTCACTAAAGCAAAGAGGCAAAAGAAGCAAATCAACAAAATCATCAATAAAAAGGGAGCAATCACCACTGACCCCACAGATATCCAACAAATTGTAAAAACATATTTTGAAAAACTAAACTCCTCTACATTAGATAATCTGAAAGTCATGAATAAATTTCTAGAAACATGCAGCATCCCCAAATTGACACAAAATGATATGGAAAACCTAAACAGCCTAAGAACACACACTGAAATCCATGTAACAATTAAACACCCTCCAAATAAGAAAAGCCCAGGACCTGATGGATTCCCTGCTGAGTTTTACCACACCTATGAGGAAGAGCTAATATCACTCCTTATTAAATTATTCCAGGAACTTGAAAAGGAGGAAACTCTCCCAAACACTTTTTATGAGGCAATCATAACTCTGATACCAAAACCTAACAAAGACAAATCAAAAAAAGAAAACTATGGACCAATATCCTTAATGAACATCCATGCAAACATCATTAATAAGTTTCTAAAACAATATTAAAAACACATCAAGAAGATAATTCACCACAATGAAGTGGACTTCATTCCAGTTATGCGAGGCTGGTTCAACATACACAAATCAATAAATGTGATTCATCACTTAAGCAGAATTAAAGGCAAAAACCATATGATCATCTCAATAGATGCAGAAAAATTCAGCATCCATTTATACTCAAAACTCTAGAGAAGATAGGGTTCAAAGCACTTATCTTACCTATGTAAAGGCCTTATATCATAAAACCTCAGGTAGTATAATACTAAACAGAGAAAAGCTGAAAGCATTGCCACTATACTCAGGAAGAAAACAAGGCTGTCCACTGTCACTACTTTTATTCAATATAATTCTTGAGAGCCAAGCCAGAGCAATCAGGCAAGAGAAGGAAATCAAAGGGATAAGAATAGGAAGGGAGGAAGTAAAACTATCCCTTTTTGCCAACAACATGATCCTATATTTAGAAGATCCAAAAAACTCCACCAGAAAACTGCTTGAACTTAAAAACTGATTTAGCAAAGTGGCAGGCTACAAGATCAATACCCATAAATCAATAGCTTTCCTATACACTGAAAATGATAAGGCAAAATAAGAAATCAGGAAATCAGGCTCATTCACAATATCCTCAAGAAGAATAAAATACATGGGAATTAATCTAACATGGGATGTAAAAGACCTCTAAAATGAAAATTATTGAATATTGGAGAAAGTAATTGAAGAATGCCTAAGAAGATGGAAATACGTTCCATGCTCTTGGTTAGGCATAATTAATATAATTAAAATGCCTATTCTGCCAAAAGCACTATACAGAGTCAATGCAATCTCCATCAACATACCAATGACATTCTTTACAGATATAGAAAACACAAATTCATTTGGAACAACAGAAACCCAGAATAGCCAAAACAGTATTAAACAAGAAAGATTAAATAGATGGATTTGCAATGCCAGGCTTAAAACTGTACTATAGAGCTATAATAATAAAAACAGCATGGTACTGATATCAAAATAGGAAGGAAGACTAATGGAATAGAATAGAAGACTCAGAAAAACCCACAAACCTTTAAACATCTGATTTTTTTACAAAGGGAGTCAAATATAACATGGAGTAATGACAGCATATTCATCAAATGGCGCTGGACAAACTGGACAGGCTTTCACAGAAAGTTGAAATTAGATCCTTATGTCTCACTATGCACTAAAATCAAATCAAAATGGATCAAGGAATTAGAAATAAATCCACCTACTATGTAACTGCTAGAAGTAAAATTAGGACCAACAATCTAGCATTTGAGAGTAGGCAAAGACTTTCTCAATATGACTCCTAAAGTGAAAGAATTAACATCAAAAATCAATGAGTGGGATGCTATTCAATTAAAAAGCTTCTGCACAGCCAAGGAATTGGCCAAAATTACAAAGAGACAACATACAGAATGGGAGGTAACCATGGCCTATGATTCTTCCGACAGGGGACTAATATCCAAAATTTACAAATAACTGAAAAAAAATGAATACCAAAAACACAAACAATCCAATCATTAAATGGGCAAAAGAGCTATATAGAAACTTCTCAACAGAGGAAATTGAGCAAGTAAGGGAATACATAAAAAAGTGTTCTAAATCACTAGTAATCAAAGAAATGCAAATCAAAACTACATTAAGATTTTGTTTCACTCCAGTCAGATTGGCAAGAATGAAGAACACAAACAATAATAGATGCTGGAGGGGTGTGCAAGATAGCAACATTAGCATTGTTGGTGGAACTGTATACTGGTACAGCCACTCTGGAAAGTGGTGTGGAGAATCCTAAAGAAATTAGGGATATATCTACCATATGATCCAGCTATCCCTTTTCCAGGTATTTTCCCAGAGGAGTTAGAATCGTTGTATTACAGTAACACAGCAAAATCTATGTCCATAGCAGCTCAATTTACAGTAGTTAAATTATGAAACCAACCCAGATGCCCAGATGAATGGATTCAAAAACTGTGATACACACACACACACACACACACACACACACACACACAAAATGGAATTCTACTCAGCAATTAGAAACAACAATATTGCAGTCTTTGAAGGTAAATGGATGGCAATGGAAGACATCATGCTGACCAAAGTTACCCAATCCCAGAAGCTTGACTATCAAGTGTTTTCACTCAGTATGGAGGCTGGCACTAAACTCAATCTTGGGTTAAAGATTGTCAACCTCATGTATTAGATCCAGCAAACACATAGCAACATGTAATATAGGACAACCATAGACATGTGGGGGTTGGGGAGGGGATTGGTGGGATCTAGGGAGACAATCCACAATGTAGCTTACTCTTTACTCCCCTGATATTCCAATAATACTTATGCAATCATTTATTTTGGAAAATTCACAATCTAAGCATTTATATCACTTGTAGGTTTGAAATACAGAAGAATCAAGAGACTGGGGTGTGTGTGACGTGAGGATAATTCTGGTTTAAGAACATATGCCTGTAATATTATAACTATATGCATTTGTGATTGTACAATAACTCAACTCCTTAATAAAAATTTTTAAATAATAAAAGCAATGGATGAATAGCTTAGTATATATAGATAGAGGAGAATGCAAAATCAAAAAAATCACTGGGGTAATGCTAAACATTTTGCGTGGTTTTCAAAATCTTGGATAGCAATATAGGTAAAAATTAAAAAATAATAAGACTTATAACTACAAAGGTAACAGAAGAAAAATCAGGAAAACACCTCTATAATCCAGGAGAGGTAATACTTTTTTTAAATATATAGTAAAAGATTAATGTTACTGTATCAAGTCAAAAGCATTTAATTCAACAACAAACACCTACTCATGGTTAAGTATAGAATGACAAATGTAAAGATACCTTGGTGCTTGAACTAACATGAAACAAAGCAAAAAGTATTAAATGACTCTTAACAAACCAAGCAAAGGTAATAAATTATATGGAAATAAGAAAAAGAATAAAAATAGAAATTCAATGATGAAGTCCAAAAGCTAATAATCACATGACTTATCATTTTTAAATATTAGGAGAAACACAAATTAAAACAACAATGATAATCCATACCTTGATGTGGAAAATATTTAAATTAAACTGATGATGTAATATAATTCAAAATTCATTGTGTCACATTTTGGCTTGAACATGTCCCCAAAGACCCATGTGTTAATGGCTTGGTCCCCAGCTTGGCACTGTTGAAAGGTGCCAAATGGTGAGGCTTTGTGGGTTGTCATCTAGTCATGGGAGTTGCGCTTTCCAAGGGGATAGTGGATCCCAGATCTTTCTTCCTCTTTTTCACTCTCTGGCCATAGTGTCAGTGGTTTTGCTCCAGGACACATTCTACCTGATGAACTGCTCCACTACAGGCCCAGAGCAATGGGGCCAACTCATTATGGGCTGAAACTTCTAAAATTAGGAACTAAAATAAACATTTTCTTTTTGTAAGTAACTTATCTCAGGTGTTCATTGTAGTGACAGACAACTGACTAACACAAATTATTAGTCAAAATGTAAGGAAACAGGAATTCATAGGCACTTTGGTAGGAGCATAAACTAACACAAAGGAAAGCAATCAGTCTTTACTAGAGACAGCTCTCCCAGTCCTGTTCTGGAAACCATATAGCCTCGAGAAACTTTCTCAAGGATCCAAATGCACAAGGAGGTGAACCACACCAAGGTAATATCTAAAATGTTTTTAGTTATTTATTATTAAACTATAGGATACCCAAAATTAATTTATATAGTTCTTTAAAAGCTAAAGTAGACTCTATACAGGAAATAAAAGAAAAAGTATTTAAAAAAAGTAATACCACTAGTGAAGTTAAACACAGTATTGAAGGGAAAACTATAAACACTTTTATGCTAACAAATTAAGTAACCTGAATATACATGAATAATTTGAATACCACAAATTTAATAACTTAAACACTACATGAATACTATAAAAATACAGTCAAAATGAACTCACAAGGAACAAAATCTGAATATGCCTAAAACAACAAGAACCTCATTCATAGATAGTCCAGGACTAAATGGCATCACTGGTGAATTCTACCAAATATTCAAAAAATTAACACCAGTACTTCTCCAGATAATACAAAGCAGAAGAGCAGAAAACACCTCTTAATTCACTCTAAGACACCATTACTACCTTGATACTAAAATCGGACTGAACGCAGAAAGGGAAAAAAGAATGCAGATAAACATCCATTTTGAAAATTCTCAGTAAAATACTAGCAAATCCAATGTGGTAACATACCAAAAGGATTGTACCCCATGACCAAGAGGAATTTATCCCATGAATGTAATATTCAAAAATTACTCAAGATAGTGTCACCTTAATAAAATAAAGAACAGCTACCTTCACCCACCATGTAAGATGCTGCAGAAAAAGCACTTGACAAAATCTTTTGAAGATAAAACCACTTATCAAATTATGATGAGAAAAGAACTTCCTCAAATTTATAAGGAGGATAACATTAAAAACAAAACTATATGCACTGTCCACATAATTACTGGTGAAAAGTGAGTAATATTATCCCAGATAGAGAACAAAACAAGCATGCCCACTCTTACTACTGTATTCTTTCGTGGTACTAAAAAGTTGCAGGCAGGGCAAAGAAAGGGGCTGGTGGGCAGGGGAAGAAAGAAACGACGACTATAATGCAAAAGTAGTGAAACAATCTCTATTTGCAGATGACACAGTAGTGTATATAGAAAATCCTAAGAAATGTAAAAAAAGCTATTAGAGCTAATGAGTTCAACAAAATGGCAGAACTCAAAGTAAATATACAAAAAACGAGCAATTGTATTTCTGCACACTAGTAATAAAAATCCAAAAATAAAATTAATAATATCATTTACAATAGCATTAAAATGAATAAAATATTTAGGTATGAATTTAACAAAATAAGTGCAAAACTTGTGCACTAAAAGTTACTAAACATTCCTGGAAGGCACCAAAGAAAACTTGCATAAGTGGAGGCATGTGTTCATGGATTAGAGAATGCAATGCTGTTAAGAGAACAATGCACACTAAATGAATCAACAATGCAACACAATAACAATCACATTCCCATTTGGCTGTTGTCCAGACTGTACTGGCAAGCTGATCTTAAAAGCCATATGGAAATGCAAGGGATTAACAATCGGTCAAACAAAAAAAATTGACCAAACAAGGTTGAAGGATATACACTTCCTGATTTAAAAACTTACCATAGCTGTATTAATAAAAACTATGTGGAGCTGCCATAAGAACAAACTTATGCATTAGAATTTAGAGTTGAGAAATAAACCTATACACTTCATGGTACCTCATATTCAACAAGGGTGTGCAAACAATTCAATGAGGGAAAATAATTTAAGCTGGATATCCTTGTGCAAATATGAAGTTGAACTTTTCACCCAGCATATATACAAGAATATATTCCAAATGAAAGTAGTTCAAATTAGTCAAGTTTATTTAATAGACCTATCAAATCTGAAGTAACACATAAGCTGCAGTGACTATAGTTATGAAGTGGGGGAGGAAGAAGAGGAGGGAAGAGAGTGAAGGAAAACGGGGGCTGTTTCATACTGCAGAGTACAGTTGAGTCTCATGAGAACCCCAAATGCACCCAGACCGGAGTATAAATCTAGTAAATTCAATGCTAAATTACATTTATATGGTCATTTATAGAAAAAACAGGGGGGAACTACAGAGGAGTCATGAGATTGGAGAGTGGAGGAAGAAAGGGTGAGATCTTGGTCAAGGATCAGGTTTAAGCAACTGTCAATACATATGCATGTATGAATGTGAAGCCATGAATCCCTTCATTATGCACGTGATATTGAATGAATACAAATTTTTTTAAAAGCTGATATATGCTAAGTATGGATTAGCCTTGAAAATACCATGCTAAAATGTTTATGAAAGAAGCCAGATGCCAACATGCCACTATAATCTGAGTCTGTTTGAATACAATGTATTGGATACCCTGGGATGGGCAAGAAGGAGGAATGGAGAATGACTGCCAATGCCCACAGGATGCTCCCTGGAGGTGCTAATTGAACAACCTTGTGAATAGCTTTTAAAACACTCAATTGTATACTTTTTAAAAGAATGTTCTGAAATATGGGATTTAAATCTCAAAAACTAAAAATCAAAAATGTATTTTTTCTTACACATTGAACAGGTAGAATTTAGAATGAAAATGTAAATAATGAAACAACTGGGATGCTTACACATTTTTAGGATGAGAAATAGAGTACAGAGATAGTTGAAAATTTTGCTTTTCCACTGGTAATCCTACATTGGAAAGAGCACACCGCAGTTTAGGATCCTTTATTCAGTTAATCAGTTAATGTTTTAGTCTATTAATTTATTTCTGATTCTAATTTTATCACATCTACACTTATTCCTTGTAATTTCTTCCTTTTGCTTTCTTCAGCTGCTTTTTAAAAAAAAATGATCACATTTCTAAATTCTTGGGTTTCAACTTTAGGATATTTATATGAATTTATTTTTATCTGTTAAAGAAAGGATTGAATACTATTAGTTTTCTTCATCATATACTTAGGTTTCATTTAATAATCATCAACAGTGTCTGTTCTCATAAACATCTCAATATTTTAAAATTCAGTTTTAGTCTTCTTAACATAAGTATTATTTTCTATTTCAGTTGTAATCAACTCAACATATTTTTATATTTTTACTGTATTCTCTTTTTAGCATTATAGTGAGATAATATGGCTTGTATATGATATGATATTTTGTTTTACTTGACAGTTTAGTTTTTAGAAATCTCTAAATTTATTCTATTATTTCTTGATAATAAGACCAATTTTTAAAATCGTATCCAAAATTCAACATAGCGTATTAAACCGATTCTACTACATTGTCAAGATAGTCTATATTTCGAGTGTATGTCCATGTGTTTGGTCTATACAACTTTGATTCTGACATTATGGCTATATGAATCAATTTTTCTATTTTTAGTTTCTTTCCAAAATACATTTTTATGATTACTAAAAATACTAGTGAATTGTTCATTTTACTTGTCAACAAGTAAAACACCCTCCCTTTTTGTTATTTTGTGTGATGAATAACTCCTCCATTCAGGTCTGGATCAGAGGTCCAACTCCCACTTGCATCTAGATTTGGCCAAGTATTACCCTGATATTCAGAATAATACTGTCTCTTGATTCACTGCATGAGCTTCTTATATACTCAGCTGTTCATACTTAATAGAAATTCAAACACTCAGTGATTCTATTGCTTTCTTTACTTTTAAAAACTGGGACAAAAACAAGGTTTTGTTCATAATTTCTAAATGCGAGGATCCCTGTAGATGTGAACGTTCTGTGGAACCCTGAGTTGCTGTTCTTCTTCCACTACACCCTGCTGTGCACAATAGTGACTTAATTAGCAAACATAAGTACAAGTACAAAAATAACAATTGGAAACACGATTTCCAGCATTCTGCTTTTTGATGAGTTGGAATAGATAAATCCTCACGTGCACTTAGAATGCTGAGACCCAAAGTGCCATTCAATGGGAAACAGAAAGTGAAGGTGAGGGAATTCTGCAGGGTACACAGCAGGACCACTTTTGTTTTCTCTGCTCAGAAAAATCCAGCTAGTATTTTCCTGTTTATTTAAGCCTATGTCAGGAATCTATCCTGGCTAATTAAAATGATGGGTAGACAAAAGAAGATATTAGGATGATGGGCAGAGGCTATGGAATGACAGTCACCGACCCAATGAACTCTATGCTAACTAAGCTCAGAAAAACCAAAAACTTTCAAATAAAGCATGTAAGGGGAAATTCCTGAACTGTACACGTCCACACAGGTTCATGTGAGCATGCCTGTTCAGGTATGTTAATCTAAGGGTAAAGACCTGATAGATAGGTAAAAGCTTACATTAATTCCGTTTTATTCTGAATTTAAGCAAGGACAGATGATTAAAGTAATCTTCACCAAGTTTATTCTTAACTTCACACTATTCACTTTTAATTTTGAAAAAAAATAATTAAACTCAAACCTTTCTCCACTGAGAAAATGAAGTTCATAAGGAAAACAAAAGAAAGATTTTTCAAAAGGGCAATATGGTGTAGAAATATCATATCTGCTCTTCTGTAGTTACTCAACTAAGCAATGCTTTTTTACATCATTTGCTCCTTGACCACACTACAAATGTCCCTCCTTGCACATTACAAACAACAAAGTGAAACCATTTTACTATAACTGTCTATGCTATTTCCTGTGTTAACTCCATCCCTCCTACCTTCTCTGGATTATCCTTTCATGAAATAGCCTAACTTTTGAAAGTCTTCTTGATTATTCCTTTTAGCCAATATTTTTACCACAGCCTACAATAAACTATTTTAGAAAACGAGCAAGACTTTCTATGTGTAATCTGGTGATCTTTCCACAGCCCTGAAAAATAGATTTCTTAAAAATTTTATGTGTCATTAATGCAGAATGCCAAAGAAGAAAATCATACATCAACCAATGTTTGGATCATTTTTCCTACAGATTCTCTTAGCAATTACCCACCTTAAGAAAAATGTACAATGTACTGCTGACTATGCTTACTTTAGACATTACATGTATTTTTGGGTTAAACTGCATGACAAATAATAAAAATATTAACCAGTCATTTACATAAAATATATATAGATATTCAGTATAAACTTAAGTCTTGGAATAGGTGGTCCACAGTGTCTACACAGTGTTTACATAGTGTCTCATTTCATTAAAGTGTGCATTCCACCACTATGAATTCCAAGTCTGTGTGTCTAGTTTGGCATGTGTTTCAGAAACAACCAGCAGAGTTTCTAATTTCCATTTCAGAATTTTGGTTCACTTGCTTTCTTGGTTAAAAGGCTGCATCCTCCTGACTTCAGATACCATCTTTATACTCACCTAAATATAGTTTTACAGTTTTATAATTCCTGGTCATCAGTAAATGTTCAAATGCTAAATTTTGTGATGACATTTTCTTTTATATTTCTTACCAGCTATGTCATCACCTCTAAATAAAACAGTTTATTTTGCCCAATGTGAACATTATACACAGGGGAATATTCCTTACAGAGTTTTTTATGACTTGCTTTTTGGCTCAGTATTGATAGAGTCATACTTGTAATTTTTTCTGTTTTTCATTTATTTCACTGTAAAATTCCACATGCAGCAATTTAATTACACATTTTGATGTTTAGGGCACTAGAATTCTTTCCTGTATGGTGTTATTAAGAGAAATGCTGCTATAGACATTCTTATATATTTTTTCCAGTGGCATATATGTGCATTTCTTTAAATTAATTGATAGAAAAAGATTTGCTGGGCTACAGAAGATGGGTAGCTTCTAAATCACTTCATAGTGCCACACTGATTTACATGGTACACTCTTATGCCTTAATAGCAGTGCATAAGAATTTTCATGTATCCAAATACTTGTCACCCTATGATTCTGTCAGAATTATAATTTTTGCATCATGGTACATGTAGAATTGTCACAACCATAATGTGGAAATATCTGATTATTAATGAAGCTGACCACTTTTTCATATATCTTGGTTTAAAGAAACTGTTCAAATTCAACCATTTTTCCCGTTGAGTAAGCTCTTTTCCTTTGATTTGCAGGACTTCTACAATAGTGATTACTTTCAACAATATGGGATTATATTGGAAGTTTATTTGATATTTTACTTACTGTAGTACACTTTGATTAAAAGGTCTCTGACATCTGATTATGCAAAATTATTCATTATAGAAGGATGTTGAAACTATCAAATACTTTATCTGTTTCCACTGAGATATTCATTTATTCATTTATTTACTCTATGATCTGTTAATACATTGGCTGGTGTTAATTGGTTTCCAATGTTAAACTTTGTATTCCAGCCATAAACTCACCATATGCTTAATATACTATTAAAGGGAATTTTGATAATATTCTGTTTAGGGATATTTGTATTTGCAACTATAAATTAAACTTTATATATTTTTGCAGATGTTTAGGCTTCTGATAATTAAGATAGCTGCACAAGTTGATTTTTGATATTTAGTGATAATGGACCTGTTTTTGTTTCAAAGATATTGGCAGGGATTTCCCAAATGCTTGGAATATTATGGACATTACATATGGCAAGGAGACCTCAGTTATGTGGTTAAAACTATAACCTACATCAGAGCCAATCATATGTAAAGCTCAAGCTCAGCCCCTTTGAGATGTTTGTTGTATGGTGAATCCTTTCCAAGGGAATCCAACTCTGGAATACACCCTGATGTGGAGGCAAACTTGACAATACAACACATAATCTACCTATTGCAGGTAATGTCTTCCCTAAATAGATATCCTACAGAGATAAAATTCCACTCTCTGTTATCAAGGAGATTGGGTATGTTTAAAAACCTGGAAGGCAGGGTCCCTTCAAGACAAGCATAAATCAACTGGACAGGGTCTTACTTAATTTTACTAGTTACTTACTCTTCTCTTAAATTTTAAGGTGTAACTGAATGGATGCACCAGGAAAGAAGACTTGCATTGGCCTCGAAATGCCTACTCCTGTGAACAAAGACTCATACTGAAACTAAAGATCAAAGAGTCAAGCAGAGCCAAGCAATGGATGACTCTTTTAGCATTACTCTTCCATTTCACCCATATAATTTTGATCTTCTACTTGCTTATACTCTGTTGTGTTTTACCAAAATGTAATCTTGTTCAATGCAGTTTTATCATAACCAATGGGACTTGCATACTACCATCAGTAAGACATAACAATAAATAACCGTCCTTTCCTGTTTTAGTTGGTCTGTTAGTCTTCCTGCTTCAGAAGATATTACATTTTTACTTCTCCACCTCTGCACTTATATATGAGGATAACCCCGAGATCAGATCTTGCAACCCCTGCTGAAGGCAGAATCATGTTGGATATGTCATTCGAATCCCCTCTCAGTTTGTGACCACTGACTTCTTGGTTTAACCTGTAACTAACTTCCATGTTTCCTAATTTTACTGTGAGATATGGCAAATGACTCTTGAAAGAAACACTGAATAGGGGTAACCACCTAAGGCCCCCCTCCACACTCTACCTCTTGCTTTCTCTTAACTTCTCAACATTCAAGCTTGAATTTGGCCATATAATAAAAGATTATGAATTGTTCTGAGTTCATCAGTTCTATTATAATCTACAGACTATTTAGACTATCATTCCTAGTAAGAGTTCCCCTAGATTCTGTGTGAGGCAATGCCAACATTATTAGGCTCTGCCTCCTGGGACTTCATTAATTGAGTCTGTCAAAGAAATAACACCAACCACCCTTCCCCCCTCCTTTTTTTCCCCATACAGAAGACTCAGTATTGGGGATATTTGGAGTCCACACTCTTCCCGTTACAAATCTTTAAGGGTATCTTTAAAAACTCAAAACCTTGTAGAACACTTAACAAAAGTTTGAATCCTTCTAGTTTACACACTCTGATTTGATTTAACCTGGAACTCAGAGTTCAATTTAAACAAATTATTGGCAGTCCCTATGTACTGCATAAGGATAAATGTTTGTTGGTGGGGGCTTTGAAAGATCCACATGGGCACAATATGTCTAGACAGCTGGAGAATAAGGGGGGACTTATAAGTTTTGATATCTAGTCATGTCTCTTTATCTCCACTGATCCTAAGAAATTAACCATTAGGCAAGCTCTCTAAAACTGTTCTCAAGTATTAAAAGAGAAACTCTGGGCACCAGGAAGACAGATTTTGATACATATTCAGTAGAACTCTGGAAATTATAGGACCATGTCTGCTGAGCAAAAATAAATAGAATCTTTAAAGTAAAGTTTGATTGCTGTCTGTATTGCTTTAGACTATATCCTAACCCTGCAAGGAAGGCTTCATGCTACACTGAAAACAATTTTTACAATAACACTTTTGTGAAGTTGAAATGCACCTTGAAAAGATCTGAGAGCAGACATCCTGGCTTCCATAAATATCTCCAGAAGCATCAGGAGTAAGTGGTTCTCAGGATTATTTTCCTAGATTCTTTAAGAAATTAAGGATTACTAAAGGGAATTCTGGGTTAAATTCTGGAAGTCCATTACATTGATTTTATTTATGATTTATGTCACAATTAAGTGTGCTTTGAAGTGTTAAAGTAAAACTTACAAAAGGAGCTC
>PVKS010021349.1:0-35119 GCA_004027875.1 Aplodontia rufa | reverse complement strand
AGAGAGAGAGAGAGAGAGAGAGAGAATAATTCTTATTTAGTTTTTTATCTGGTTTTCATTGCTCCGACACTTCGTTGTGTATGTGGTGCTGGGTTGGGGCCTCACCCGCGCCAGGCAAGCTCTCCAACCACTAAGACACCGTTCCAAACTGAAAGTAGGTTTTAATGTTTGGGTTTTTTAAGAGGTGAACGAGTTTGGGGCTGTGTGGCAGCTGAACTGAGGCCTCTTCCTTGTCTGCTAAAGGTTGTATTTCCACTCTCTCTACTGTGCCCTTCCTTTCATTAGGCAAGTTAAGGATGAAAAACCAAGCCTGGCGGCTGGAGCGGTGGCTCAGGAGTTACAGCGCTTGCCTGGCAAGTGAAAGGATGCAGGTTCGAACCCCAGCACCACGTACACAAAGAAGTATTGGAGCAACGAAAGCCACATGAAAAACTAAATAAAATTAATTCTTTCTTTCTCTCTCTCTGTCACTTGTACCCCTCTTCCTTAGAAAAGAAAAACCAAGCCTGGAAATGTCCAGAGCACACAAAACACCATTCCCTTATTCAGCAATCAATAGCTCATTTGCGTAATGGAAACAGACATTGTGGCAATACAGAATGTATTTTTCTTTGAAGGGAGAGAGGAAATAGCTTAAATAAATTTAAAGTGTTTAAAATGATGTCATTATCATCTTGAAACATAGGGAGCAATTCCTGAGGAAATTAGGGAAGCAGTGTGGCAAGAAGGAAAAAGAAGAAGAAGAAAGAAAAAAAATCTGGAACTGTCAAAACACAAGCATTGAGGGGGTGGAGTGGTGGTTCAGTGGTTATGGCACTTGCCCAGGTTCCAACTCCAGCACCACATACACAACTAAGTGGTGGAGCAACGAAAACCAGATGAAAAACCAAATAAAAATTGATTCCCTCCCACCATCGCTGTCCCTCTATCTCTTAAAAAACAAAACAAACAAACAAAAAACAAACAAACATTGAGCCTGGCATGGTGGTGCACATAATCCCAGAAGCTCAGTAGGCTGAGACAGGAGGATCGCAAGTTCAAAACCAGCCTCAGCAACCTGGCGAGACCCTAGGCAACTTTGCAAGACTCTGCCTCAAAAATAAAGCAAAACAAACAACAAAAATCTCTGCTGGGGATGTTGCCCAGTGGTTAAGCATCCCTCCGTTCAATCCCTGGTACCAAACAAACAAAGCCTTGAGTACACCTTGGACTCTTTTTAAAATTTAAAATGTTTATTTGTTTTTTATGTTTTGGTACTGGGGATTGAACCCAGGACCCTGTGCAAACTAGGCAAGCAATGTTACACTACAGTGTATGCTCAGTTCTTTAATTAATTAATTTAGTACTACTGGGGATTGAACCCAGGGGTACTCTATCACTGAGCTACATCGCCAGCCCTTTTTATTTTTTATATGAGACGTCTCGTTCTCCAGAACTGTGAGCAATAAATTTCTGCTCTTTGAAAACCAGTTAGTGGAAGGTACATTGTTGTAGCAGTCAAAATGGACTAAGGTACCCAGCAATGGTACGTCTGTATAGATAACCAAGGGCAATGAAAACATCCCCATACTAAAAGTTGCACAGCAATGTTCATAGGTGGCATGTTTATTTATTTTTTGGCACTGGGGATTGAACCCAGGGCCTTGTCCACGTTCCACAAATGCTGTGTCACTGAGCTACACCCCCAACCCTTTTTTAAAATTTTCTTTATTTTGAGACAGGGTCTAGGTTACCCAGTATGGCCTTGAACTTGGGTTCCTTCTGCCTTGGCCTCTGCCTGGGCATAGAAGGAGTATTTATAATAGCCAAGAAATAGAAAGAAGCCATGACCTTCCCCTGATGATTGGATAAGCAAAATATGGGATATGCATATAATAGAACAATATTCAGACTTAAGAGTAAAAAAGGCGTTGATATATGCTACCACAAGGGGGAACTTTGAAAATATTTTGCTAAGTGAAAGAAAGCAGACACAAAAGGTCATATTATGCATGATTTCATTTGTGTGAAGCAGTCGGAATAGGCAAATCATAGAATCAGAAATTAAATTAGTGTCTAAGGCTATAGAGAAATGGGGTTCATGAAAATGTTCTATAATTAGAAAATGATGATGATTATATGACCTGTAACTGCGAAAACCCATAGTATTGCACATTTTATAATGTGAATTTTATGGTAGGTGAATTATATATTTTTAAAGGAACATTGCCAGAGGCTTAGCCAATTCCAACTTCCATATCTACCAACCTAGAGGTATCCATTGACAGAGATCAGGTCCCCAGAAATATCTGAGCACCTTAAAAAGTACCTACCTCACCAGCTTCTGTAAGTTTTCAGACCCAAGGAATATTAGAAACCTATTGGTTCCAACCACAGAACAACTGTAAGCCAGAGTTCCATTCAGAACCTTGAGACCAGTTAATTCCATGCAAGGCTTCTATCTGTCATCCTTAGTCACTGAAAATGTAAGGTTGGAATTTCTGGAATTTCCGGACCAAGAGAGTGAATCATGCACATGGGATTTTCTCGTTGCTCCCAGAACCTTATTAAAATGATACCAGTAAAATAATTTTTTAAAAAATGAGTCTATAACAATACATAAACTAGAAGCAGAATTTCAAGGGATCCAATATCAAAGTTTTTCTGACTGAAGTTCAGTAATGGAGGTGGGATAGCTGGGTCATATGGTGGTTCCATCCCTAGTGTTTTGAAGAATTTCTACACCGCTTTCCAGAGTGGTTGAACTACATCAACAATGTAGAAGTGTTACTTTCTCCCCAAAAACCTTGCCAGCATTTATTATTATTTGTGATCTTGATTTTCACTATTCTAAATTGAGTGATATGAAATCTTTTTTTTAAAAAAAATGGGATTTTCCCTTCCCACAAAAGAGGGTCAAATCTGTAATATTTATGTATTTATTTATTTTAAAGAAAGAAGGACAGGGGGAGAGAGAGAGAGAGAAAGCGAAAGAGAGAGAATCAATTTTTATTTTAGTTTCACATGGCTTTCATTACTCCCATACTTCATTGTGTAAATGATGCTGAGGTTTGAACCCACATCCTCTTGTGTGCCAGGCAAGCACTGTAACCGCTGAGCCACCACTCCAGCCCCAAGATGGAATCTTAATGTAGTTTTGATTTGCATTTCTCTTATTGCTAGAGATGTTTTGAAGATTTTTTTTCATATATTTTTGTTTCTTGTACTGAGAAATTTCTGTTTAGTTCTTTTGCCCATTTGTTGATTGGGTTATTTGTTCTGGTGTTAAGTTTTTTGAGTTCTTTGCATATTCTGGATATTAGTCCCCCTATCAGTGGGGCAGCTGGCTAAGATTTTCTCCCATTCTCAAGGTTCTCTCTTCATAGTCTTTTAATTGTCTCTTTAGCTGTGCAGAGAAATCTCCATTTCTAACTATACAGAGATGTGAAATCTTATATGTTTGGAGGAAGAGTGACTCTAGGATTTTCCAATTTAGTGGCTGAATAAAATCATCAAGGGCCTAGCATCATTCCATCTTTCTGTTCTGTGTTCTTATTTTATACCTAGGGATCATTCTCACACTTGAAAATACATAAAAAAAAAAGTAAAAGGATTACATTTTCTTTTTCTTTCTTTTTTTCCCCAGGGGGTGGGGAAGAGGGTACTGGGGATTCAACCCAGGGGTGTTTTGTCACTGAACTATATCCCCAGCCCTTTTTTATTTTGAAACAGGGTCTCATTAAGTTGCCCAGCTGGCCTCAAATTTGCAGTCCACCTGCATTAGCATCTGGTGCCTCTGGAATTACAGGTGTGCATCATGACACTGTACAGAACTACATTTTCTTTTGCCTTATCTTTCCTTTTTTAAGAATTAGGAAACCTTTTCCAGAAGGTGTCAATGGTCCTCCATCATTCCTCATTGACCAAAATTGTAATGCCTGCCAGTGTCTAAGCAAACTACCCACCAGAGGAATTGGGCTTCTAATGCATTAGTTTAGCCCAATCAGGATTTACCCTCGAGTTAAGGATAAATTCACCTGGCCAGGTAAAGAAGGATGGACACCTGAACCAAAGAAGGGTTATGTTAGTAAGAGAAAAAAAATGAAAATTAATTCTGCCTGTGGTCTGCTTTTCATCTAGTCATACTAAGGCAAAACCTTCCAATTGACAAAGCCTTGACCACCAAAAAGAGTTTAGTCAGTCTTTTCCTCTGCATCGTTTTACAATATGAACTGGCAAGCAAAGATCACCAGACAGGGAAGGCAAGCCTGCAGAAGGACTTCCACTTTCAACCATGCTATAGTAACTGATGCTAGCCAAAAGGTGCTACCATTTACTACCACCAAACTGGGGGAAATAAAGAAAAGAACTGTTTTTAGACATTGGTCAATAGGATTCTGAAAACTGAGACCCTCTAATAGAACAGAAATGAATGACCAAGCCTTAAGGTCTTTTCCTGGAGGCAAAAAATCTTAGCCCAGGATGGGACCAAACAAAGTGAGATGAGGTCACGGACTTGAGGAGATGCAGATCAGAAATTGGGGAGAATGAAGCTGCACAGAGCAGGGCTCCAGAAATCTGCACAGGGAAGGACTCTGCAACTCTAGGCAAAGTATGTCACCTAGTTCTAATCTGTCTTCTGTGAGCTTTTGACATTGAATCCTATGCAGCTCTGGCCAACAAGCACTTACAATTTTTATGCAAGTAATGATTCTCCTGAAAGCTTGGCCCTAGGACTATTGCTTGGAATCATATATGCTTTTCCTATATGGGGGAAGGCAAAGAGGTTCAACTAGTTAGTATCTAATTATACACCAGTTGCAAAAAAGGAGATAATGACATATTGTAAGATAAAAGGTTTAAGATGTCATTGGACACAATTAAGATTGGGGGGAAATTACAAAGCATGAGGGAGCTACATTTAGTTTGAAGAAAGGTCCTCTGCAGAACAGTACAGGGGAGTATCACAAGTCACTGATGAAACAAGTTTGAGATAAAGGATCATTTGGTCTTCGAGTAGGATAGCACATCCCAATCTCTTGTGAGTATCCTTTTTTGATATCTCCTAACAAATTTTTCCAGCTGTCACTAGTGACTTTCTAGTGGCCAAAGCCAATAGTTATCTTTTGAGAGTTTGTACTATTTGATTTTTCTATGGTAGCTGATAAAGCTGACCAAATTTTATTTCATAAACCATTTTCTCTTGTTACATCTGTGATTATTTTCTTCCTTCCTTTCTTTTTCTTTTCTTTGGTATGGGGATTGAACGCAGGGGTGCTTTACCACTGAGCTCCACCCCAGCACTTTTTATTATTTTTGGTCCTTTTCTCTTCTCCCTAAATTATGTCATTCATGGTCTTCTGCCACACCCAATGACCTTCATGTCTATATCTCGAGGTCCTTGTTTCTAACTGACTACTCGATATCATTGCCTGGATGCCCTGCAGACACCTCAAACCTAGAATGCCCCAAACTTATCTTTCATTCTACCTCCTCCACAGGCTCCTTCTCCTCCTTCATTCTCTATCTCAGGGAGTGGTACCATTCTCCACCCAGGAACCAGAGCCAGAAACGTGGGTGTCATCCTCAACCCTCCCTCTCCAAGTTCAGTGGACAATTAAATTCTCTTAATTCTACTTCAGAAACATTTCTGCAATCCAAACTCTTCTCTCTAAGCCCCCCAACCACAGCTTTTGAGAACATTCTCATCAGTATTGGTATTAGCAAAACTTAGCCATTTTCCCATACCACCAACCTCTCTGATTTTCAATTCTTTCTTCAGAATAGAAACCATTACCTTAGGGATGTTACTGTTGAGAATAATTTGAAATTTGACATAAAATTTTTGCCAAGGTACAAAAACCAACATCATCTACTCTTATTGTCAGAATAGAATGTGGGACCCAGTAGGATAGGAACCACAGGTCTGGAATCTAGACTGCCATTAGAGTGATCTTTTTTTTTTTAAGATTTTTTTTTTTTTTACAGAGGGCAGGGAGAGAGAATCAATTTTATTTAGTTTTTCATGGGGCTTTCATTGCTCTGACACTTCATTAGTACATGGTGCTAGAGTTCGAACACACATCCTCACTCATGCCAGGCAAGTGCTACAAATGCTGAGCCACAGCTCCAGCTCCAAGAGTGATCTTTCATAAAGCAAAATGACTATATCATAGTCCAGCTTTATAATTATATCAATGTTAACATTTTTTTACAGAGAGAGGGACAGTGAGAGAGAGAGAGAGAGAGAGAGAGACAAAGAATCAATTTTATTTAGTTTTTCATGTGGCTTTCATTGCTCTGATGCTTCGTTGTGTACATGGTGCTGGGGTTCAAACTTGCATCCTTGCACATGCCAGGCAAGCACCACAACTGCTGAGCCACCACTCCAGCCCCCATCTACACATTTTAAAGTAGTTACACAATCTATTAGTCTGTTCTGACCACTACAACAATACTATAAACAAAGTTGCTTATAAACAACAGAAATCTATTTCTCAGAGCTCTAGAGGCAGGGAAGTCCAAGATTAGGGTGCCAATGCTGTTTTTTTTTATTACCACTTTAAAATTTTATTTTCTTGACACTTTTCAGGAACAAAAGAGGGAGAGGCAGGATGTGATTCCTTCAAAGCAGAGAAGTATATTAGTTTTATCATTGCCTTGTTTTTCTCCATTGAATAAACATCAGTGATAATTCTATAGATAAACTTTTAACCCAGGATCCTTTAAACTCATCTATTGACCATGTAAGTCTAATTCCCAATACTCTGTGACTGCTGAACTGGATCTGATGTAGAAGTCGTGGCTCAAATGTTCCTAGAACTTAGAGAGGAGCTGGGAAGATTTGCAACAAACCCTAAAGATAGCTTTGATGTAGCAGATGTTACTTATGATGATGTTAAAAAGCTTCTGGCAGTAACTTTAGTTTAGAGTGAGTTGTGATTCCTCCTGAGGCTGGCTAGCCACATCTTTGCTCCCAATCTGAAGATCTTTTAGACTCCTTGAAAATCCCTTGGCTTTCTCCAAGCTGGTTTTTTTTTTTTTTTTTTCAGGGCTGAAGCTCGAACTTGGGGCTATGCACAAGCACTCTGCCACTGAGCTAAATCCCCAACCCCAATCCCTTGGCTTTCTGACAGAGTAGCTTGGACTAGAAAAGAAAAAGAATTAATACATAAGAAAAATATTAATGTTTTACTTACTTAGAGGCCTGTGTTATTCAATATTAAGCTTGATTTTAAGTATCAATTAGGAAGGCAGAGACAGATCTATTAAGCTTCTGGTATCTGATAGCCTGGGTTTGGATTCCAATGCTATTTACTTGCTATATGACCTTATATAAGGGGCCTAAACTTGGGACTGGGTGATAGAGCACTTGCCTACCATGCATGAGGCCCTGGGTTCGAAAATCAATACTGAAAAAAAAGTTACCCAAACTCTTTAGTTTCCTAAACACAAAAGTACATTATAATAAGATAGTGAATGTGAAGTGGTGCTAGCCACTTCTTAAGTGCTATTTATACAATGAACATTTGCTAAGCTCTTACTATGCTTGAGATTGCAGGTAGGTATTGGTGATAGAGTACAAAATATGAAGGGGTCCTGCCTTATGGAGCTTGGGGAGGTTAGGGAGACAAAAAACAAAACAAAACAAAACAAAACAAAGCACACAAATAAATTAATTACAAATTGTGATGAGTACCAGAAAAAAAGGTTAAGAATTCCAAGAGAGGTGCTGGGAGTGTAGTTCAGTGACAGAGAGCTTGAGTAGCATGTGTGAGGCCCTGGGTTCCATACCAGTCCTGAAAAAAATGAATTAAATGAGAGTTTGTAAGAGGTGACCTGATTTAGAGAACTGTAGAGGGATTCTCTGAGGAAGTGACATTTAAGCTGAAATTTGAAAGATAGGAGATTCTCTACTTTCCTACCTTCCACTCATTCCTCAGGCTTTTTTTGTCTAGCTTCCGTTTCTCTTACTAAATAGCTCTGGCTAAGGTCATCAGTGGCTTTCATGCTACTGTGTTCATCTGACCTTTTCCATTCCTCTTACTTGACCTCTTAGCTGCACTCAACACAGTCAATTACGCCCTCTTCTCTAGACACTCTTCCTGAGGCTTACCAAATACCTCTTTATCTCTTTTTCTCTGGCTGCCTCTTCAGTTCTCTTTGACGATTCATCTGCCCCACCTGTTCATTAAATGTTCCCCAAGGCTTAGTCCTAGGTTCTTTTTCTTCTTACTCTAAACTTTAATAGAAATGTTATGAGGATCATCATGTAATTTCAGATTTCTAGTAGCCATATTTTAAAAAGTAAAAAGAACCAGGTAATAATTAATCATAATAATGCTTTTATTTAATTCAACATATAAAAATTATCATTTCAGCACGTAATCAAGGTAAAAGTATTAATGAGAGATTTTATATTCTTCTTTCAGCAATAAGTCTTTGTAATCTGTTGTGGATTCTAATTTACAACATATCTGAAGTTGGACTAGCAGCACTTTCAGTACCTAAAAATACTATATGTGCTTAGTGGCCACCATATTGGACAGTACAAAAGTACTCCTGAGTCTAGATCCACTTGCTTGGTAATATTTTCTCTGTCAAAGGTCCAGTTTCCATCTATTAGCTGATGATTCAAATTTCTATATTTGGCTTCATCTTTTCTTCTGAGCTCCAGCCCCTATAGTCATGGTCCTTCTTGACATCTGCTGAGATGCCCTGAGACATCTCAGACCCCACATATCTCACATCAAACTGATGATCATCCCCTTCAAACATGGGACTATTTTCTTATCTCTATGATTGACATTACCATTAACCCAGTTTTATCTTTACGAACGTAAGAGACCTTCCTAATATTTCCTTCTCCTTCAACTCCCTTATACAATTAATTACCAAGTTCTGCCCATTTTAATCTCTTAATTATCTCTTAAATCTATTCATTTCTCACCATATCCATCATTATTCTGGTCCAAGCCACTATCATCTCTTGCCTGGCAATACTCCAAGTCTGCTCTGTACACTGAGCCATGATGTTTTTTTCCAAATCTGATCATGCTAACTGCACATATCAGCAGGTTAACTGTCACCTCAAAGGGGCTTCCTTTGTTCGTATTATAAAGAACAAAGCCCTAAGTGTGGATTTGTCTAAAAGGACTCTGCTCACATTTTCCTTCCTCCAAAGCTTGTACTTATCTTTCCAGTCTCAAGGCTCAGGAGAGCTGATGTGAACTACGCAGAGACAGGAAGTTATAGCTAAATGACCACTCTAATATTGGAATGCATGTTTCCCTTTGCCAGGAATTTTCTTTTTAAGCTTTTCTCCTCCACCTTGTTTTCTTATCCTTCAGGTCTCAGACTATTTGCTATACCAGTAGGGAATCTTTACTGGACTATCATATATAGGCAAATTCCTTATTAATATGTTCTCATTATCACTAGTTGTCAATGTTCTATTAGCATAATCAGTTGATTAATTTTTATTTTTCTTAGTTGGTTGGTTTCATGATGACAGGAATTTTGTTTTTGTCTCTTTGTATTGCCAGATCCAGGCGCATACTAGAAATTGAATGGATAAATGAAAGAAGGAGAGAATGTATCAGCCAGGCAAAGGACAACCCAGCTGTAAGGAATGACACTTGTGAAATGCTCCAAGGTCAGATAGAACTTTGAGAGGTGGAGCCAGAACAAGAATGGAGAGGCTAGACAAAGCAAGGGCCAGATCATGCTGGGCATTTTTAAGGATTGTGTATAAATGGTGTCTATTTCTATTTTTTTTTATACTGTTTGATTCGTTAGCTATTAATCCTAAGAAGGAACTTAAAATCTAAGTAGGGATATATTTCAGGAGAAAAATAAAGATATATAAAAGTATAATAGTTTTTAGTGGGATTAGCTAGGTGTTGCCTGAGCTTTTAAGATAGTATAATGCACTTTCTTTTTCCTTTGGGGATTGAACCCAGAACCTGGAGCATGCTAAACATGCACCCTAACACTGAGCTGCACCCCACCCATCAGACAATGCACTTTAGGGGCTATCAGAGCCTGTATACATTGCTTAAGGAGAGGGACAGTGAGAGAGAGTCAGTTTTATTTGGTTTAATGTGGCTTTCGTTGCTCCAACAACTCGTTGTTTACTTGGTGCTGGGGTTTGAACTCGCGGCCTCACGCATGCCAGGCAAGCACCGCAACCCCTGAGCCACCGCTCCAACCCCTGTATAAGATTTAATATGAAACTACTAGCAAGAAAGCCCTTACACGTTTTGATGCCGATGAAGCCTGGTCCCTAATTTAATGTGTGTGTGCGTGCGTGCGTGTATATGTGTGTATAAATTATCACACACTCACCATGCCATTGACTTTATTGCTCATCTAAATTTTTGTAAACTTCTATGTGTATCCTATTTTAGGGGCAGCAGGACATAATGGGTTAAAACGGATGAAATCACCTAACCTCTGTAGGTGAACAAAGATCCATATTCAGTAGAAATTGAAGGGTTGGTTCAGATAGCCAATCACAATCTCCTATGGTCACATACTAAATCTCAAACTGCAGTTTGAACGTGAGGCTGTCATAGGAGATTAGAAGTAAATAGGGAAATTCAATTACGTTCTGGCGAAACGACTGAAGTACTAAAGAAACGTGCGTGGAAACAGAGAAGACGGAGAGCGAACTTTCTGCATCAGCGGGAGGGGCTGTGTATCCGTCTGCCGGAACCGGGACTTCTTGTCATGAATTGGAAGACTGGAGGAGCGAGAGGAGATCCCATCTTGAATCATCCGGGTTTACAGTGCACGAAGAAAGGATTTGCATCTTCCAAAACTAACAAGTGTCTGGACGGCTTTGCCATGAGCTGAGACTGTGAACCGCGCAGTCCTCGAGAGTCACGCACAAAGCAATGTGTACAAGCGAACGCATTGAAAAAAAAAAAAGCCCTGCTCGCCGCTGGCAAGATTTATAAAATCAGGATTACTGAAAATTTCGGTTCTGGCCAAAACGCCCCTCTAGTAGGTCGCCTTCTCTACAGCGCAGGCACAGGCTTGAAGGCTCCCTTGGGAGCCGAAGGTCCCCTTGCGAGCGGGCTGAACGCGAGCAGATTTACTCCGGGGACGCCCCCGGCTTGGGGCGCTTCAGAGAGCGGGAGAGCGCGTGGCCCACCGCGGCCGCAGGCTCCGCGCGCCGCGCTCCGGTCCTCCGCCGTCCCAGCATTCCCCGCGCCGCTACCATCGAGAGCGGCTTCCGGCGCCGCCGGGCCGTGCGTGAAGGAGCAGCGGGCCCTCGCCGCTCTGGCTCACTCCCTCGCGCTCTCTTGGGCAACATGGCGGGCGTGGAGGAGGTAGCGGCCTCCGGGAGCCACCTGAATGGCGACTTGGATCCGGACGACAGGGAGGAGGGAGCTGCCTCTACGGCTGAGGAAGCAGCCAAGAAAAAAAGACGGAAGAAGAAGAAGGGTAAAGGAGCTACCGCAGGTAAGGGGGTCGTGTTTTCCCGGTCCCTGCCGGGAATGGCCGAACGACCTGGCTGAGGCTCGGCGCGGGTGGCAGGGAGCGGGGACCCGGAGCCCTAGGCTGGATTGGTTACCGGGGCTGAGGGCGGCTGGGGGACAAGGCCTGGCCCCGGATTCCCGGGCCGGCGAGAGGCGGCTTCTCCCTTGGGCGACTGGAAGGAGGAACAGCTCAGCCTCGCGTGCGCGCGGTCTGGGGTCGCTGGGCCGGCACCCCTGTTCTCCTAGCTCTCGGCTCCCACGCAGACCGGGGCGCGGACATTGACACAGCCCAGCCCCACCATCTTCCGCGTGGTTTGAGCCCCTGCTCAGAAATCTCGATACCGCCTCTCTGCTGGAGCTGCCTGAGGTGTGTTTTGGTCGAGGACGGCGGTGGGCAAGCGTGTTGCCTGACCCGGTGTCCCCCGCACCGCCCGGGTTTGCATCGGGGTTGTTGCTGCGGCTGCGCTTTGGGGATGCGTGTATAGGTGTGTACGCCCGCGCTTTCGGGTCACCGAGAATTTCTGGTTATGGTGGTGCGAATTGTCACCAGCTTTCCATAGCATCGTCAAGCTTTAGGGCCTTTAGGCCTACATTATGATGATGCCACTTTCAGGCAATGCACACGGGCTGTTCTTTGGCTCTGAATGGAACTTCTCAAGCAGTAACCTCCAAATCCACTGGTTAGGCAAGGAAGAAAAACAACAACTAACAACTACACAGTTGGATCGTTTTATGAGCTAGGAACTTCAGTGCTTTGAGAAGTCATTGTTTTTGTTTCATCAACTTCATTTTAGGAAAAAATTTTTTTACCTCTTTTTAATTAAAATCAGCCCTAGATATAGTGAGAGCAAAACGAAGAGGCCAGAGTGATAAAGAAAGTGGAAGGGATTAATCTACATCTTTCTGAACTTTTGATTAGATGGGAGTGGAACGGGGAGAGTTGTAGCTTGCTGGGTCTCTTTCCTGGGGCATACTCTGGTGGCTGTTTTGGCTTTCGTATGAAATCCAAACTGTGCAGTTTGTCCTTGAAGGTGTTCAGCAGACTGATTCTAGTATATTTTTTAACAGTTGCACCTGTCAATATAAATCTTCAGTAACCAAAATGTCACTTCATTGCGCGTTGGCTGGTATTACTCTTTTTTCTTTTTACACGTACATCCTGCTCATACAGCTAGATTGTAATCACTTCTACAGCAGGGGCCTGATCTTGTGCTTAGATGTTCAAATATTTTTTATTTTAGTAATGGACTATCTATATCTATTATATGTACAATAGAATATTACATATATATCTATTATATATTCTATTGTACATATAATAGATATAGATGTAATTATTTTTTAACCCAGTCGATTATGACAGCTTCTTTCTTCAGGAAGCTGGGCGTGTTTTGTGTGAATCCTTCTCTTCCTAAGTCTTTCAGCTATTATTGCCTGAATTGATACTTCATTACTAGATAGATAATATTTGTCTAGTAATTGAAGTATTTGTTCGGTCTTTTTGAATACTTAAAGTACAATAAGAGTAGGGACCAACTCTTTCTTTTATTTGTCCTGTACCTATTAGAATGTATGGAATGTTTGTTGAATGAATTAATGAATGGATAGTACTATTTAAGTATGGAAGATTCTTTTTTCTGTCATTTAAAAATTATATTCAAAATAATATTTGTTTTTGTTTCCTGAGCACTTATCAAGAAGAATTTGTAAGCTTTCCAGGATTGTTAGAACATACTCTAATGGGAAAGTATCCTTATTACTTTTGATTTAAGCTGTTTTATTTGATTAGCAGGGCAACAGGAACCTGATAAAGAATCAGGAGCCTCAGTGGATGAGGCAGCAAGACAATTGGAAAGACAAGCGTTGGAAGAGAAAGATAGAGATGATGATGATGAAGGTAAATGGTTTGATTTTTGTGATTAGAAAAAAGTAGAAACTGTAACATTCTTTAAACAGAATATGTTGTACACCCAACATTTCACTTGCCAAAGCTTCAATTAATGTCACAGATAAAGGAAGAGATATTTATTAGCAACTCCTTAAAAAAGTTGTGTATGTTGAATAGCTTTTCAGATAGCACACATCTCAACTTTTTAAAATGTACATGGCAGAAGGCCAAGTAGTTAGTATTAATAAGATAAAAGGGAGAGGCTATTTGATACTTAACAACTACTATATTCTAGGCACTGTATTAGAATACTTTTTACTTGCTTTCTTATTTTAACCTTACAAACCCCAGCAAAATAGGTGCTATAGATAGTGAAGTGGTGGTTTATGATTGGCCTCATGTGACACAACTAATATTTATAACTTAGAGCCAGAATTTAAAACCTAGTGTCTGATCACAAGTCTATTCCTATTACTTTCTATACCATTGCTGCCTCTCTTCATTTTCAAAAGAGCATATTAGAGTGCCTCTAATCACTCTTAAATTCCCTGATCCTCACTTTTTATGGGTATTGAGTACTATAAAATATCTTTTAAGACAACTCCTAGAATTCTAATAAGTGATGTATCCATAAGACAGAGGAGAGAGAAGATTAAATGAAAACTGTTATTATTCCATTTTGGTACAGGAGAAAATAGGGCTTTCCTGTTCTTTGAATTTTTATTTACCTACTGCCAAGACCAGTTGTTCCACCTCAAGCACTGTCAGCCTGGAGTTAAGCCTTTTAGCCATCAGCAGAGGCTGTACTCAAATTATTTTGTTTGGGTAATCTAGAGTAGTATTTTTCCTTTAGAAAGATATGTTCTTTGCCTTCAGGAAACTTAAGTCACACCAGATGTGGGTGTGGTGTTGCACACCTGTTATCCCAACAACTCAGGAGCCTGAGGCATGAGGATTGCAAGTTTGAGGCCAGCCTGGAAATTTAGCAAGACCCTGTCTCAAATTTAAAAAAAAAAAAAGAAAAGAAAAATTAAAAATTAAAATAGGCCTGGAGGTGCAGTTCTGTGGTGCAGTGCTTGCCTAGTACGCATGAGATCTTGGATTCGATTCCCAGCAATATTTAAAAAAATAAAATAGAAAAGCTATAGTCAACTTCATGGAAAAGGCGCCAAGATTGAAAGGAATCATTAGCTTTTCCTTTTTCTTAAGCAAACTTCTCCATTCTACTTTGGTTTGTTTATGCTTCACATTATGAACCTATTTTGAGCCTTGAACAAGAAAGGCGTTTGTAAATTCAAGGTAATATAATAGGTTATTATTATAGGTCCACTATGTATAGAATATC
Source organism: Aplodontia rufa (assembly GCA_004027875.1). Classification (NCBI taxonomy): domain Eukaryota; kingdom Metazoa; phylum Chordata; class Mammalia; order Rodentia; family Aplodontiidae; genus Aplodontia; species Aplodontia rufa. The sequence continues at coordinate 20,421 of PVKS010021349.1, read as the reverse complement.
ACAGTGGTAATCTTGATGTTTCATTTCTCCCTTTCACCTCTGCAAAGTAGACTGAATTTCTTAACATGGAAAGGGAAATTTTTTTCTGTGTCAGACTGAAAATCTTTAATGTGTTAAAGAGAATGTTAGGAATATTGGTAGTTTTTACCAATTTGAGCTAATTATTTTCCTCATTTGTTTTGATGATCAGTCAGTACTAGTCTATTGTTATGAGTACTCTTTGAGGGGACAGAAAGCTAGTATTTTGGAATTTTTCTCCTAAAAGAAAACTTGGTGTAGTGAAGAGACAAACTATAGAGGTAAAAAAAGATGTTCTGTTATATACATTACAATTCAGTGAAATTTGGAGATGGAATTGTAAACTAAATGCTAAAGCAGCACTCATTGGAAGAAATAGAACTTGATTAAAACCAAGTAGAAGAGACCATTTTGAGTAGGGATAATGCAGTGCAAACTGGCTGTGTAAGAGGAATCAGTGAGGGAGGCTTTGAGCATCTCTCTCTGTCTCTCTCTCTCTATCTATATATATATATATATATATACACACATATACACACATATATACACATGTGTATATATGTGTATATATATGTATGCTTTTATTTTATTTTTTTTGTACCAGGGATTGAACTTAGGGACATTTAACCACTGAGCCACATTCACAACCCTTTTAAAATGTTTTTATTTTGAGACAGGGTAGGGCCTTGCTAAATTGCTGAGGCTGGTCTCCAACTTGCAATCCTCCTGTCTTGGCTTCCCAGGTCACTGGAATTACAGGTGTGCTGCTCCTGGCAACCTTTGAGTATTTTAAAGCATATTTTGAAAAAATAATGTAGCTTCATATTTGTGCATGGTTTTTAACAGAGAGTGTACATATATGAAAGGCAAGAAGATCATTTTGAAGGTCACTTAGCAATAGGCCAGGTGCATGATAATGAACATTTAAATGGAATGGAAAAGAGGGGTCCGATAATAGTAATGGAGACGGGAGGTGACAGATGATTGGTGTTGACTGAAATATTGAAGTTGGCAGAGACCTGGTTAGAGTTAGGGGAGGGAGTTTGTAGGTAAAGAAGATATTGAATTTAATTTTAGATATGTTGAGTGTGAAATTGATGGGTATCAATACAACAGCCAAGCCTGTGATCATGTGGCATTGTGCCAGGAGTAAATCATTCAGTAAATCCTAAGTCAGGGTTATTAATTTGCATAAAATAGTATTTACTCCTTTATGTGTATACTTTGGGGAGTTTGGTGTGCAATGCAGTTGTTTAACCACTGCCAAAATGAAGGTGTAGTCCATTTCCATCTTCACAAGTAATTTTTTTTTTTAAGAGACAGAGAGAATCAATTTTTATTTAGTTTTCATCTGGTCTTTGTTGTTCTGGCACTTCATTGTGTACATGGTGTTGGGATTTGAACCTGCGTCCTCACACGTGCCAGGCAAGCAGGGCTCCAACCACTGAGCCACAGCTCCAGCTCCACCACACCTTTTTTTTTTTTTTTTTTTTTTAAGAAAAAAGGAATCAACTTTATTTTTTTCATTTGGGTTTTTTTTTTTTTTTTTTTTTTTTTTTTTTTTTTTTTTTTTTTTTTTTTTTTTTTTTACACTCAGCTGTATGTGTGGTGCTGGGGTTTGAACCCGGGTCCTTGTGCATGCCAAGCAAGCACTGTAACTGCTCAGTCATGGCTCCAGCCACCACAAAAAATTTTTTGTGTCCCTTTGTATTATCCAGTTCTGTTACTCCATGCTCTTACCCTTGGCAACCACTAATGTGTTTTCTGTCCTTGTACTTTTATCTTTTTTAAATGATCATAAATGCTATTACTTAGTATGCACCTTTTTCATTTGGTTTGTCTTACTTAGCAACAATTTTGACAGTTATTTAGTTGTTGCCTTCCTTTGTAGGAATTAGTACATTAGGTTTTATTGCTGAGTAGCATTCCAGAGTCATTAATTCATTTACTATTTAAAGGATATTTGCATTTCCAGTTTTTGTCTAACATGAGTAAGATTACTATGAAAGGTTGCATATATGCCTTTGTGTAGACATGTTTTCATTTCACCTTGGGCAAATACTACATATGAGATTGCTGCTCATATGGGGAGTATGTGCTTAACTTCATAAGAAACCATCAGACTTTTCCACAGTGCCTATACTGTTTTATGAGAGTTCCAGGTTCTTAGTATTCTTGTAAGCTTTTAATATTGTCAGTTTTTAAATTATAGCCTTTCTGATAGGTGCATGGTGGTGTGTCTTGGTTTCATGTTTTTATTTGCCTTTCATAATTCATCTCTTTTGTGTATGTGTGTGTGCACATGATATTGGGAATTGAACCCAGGGGTACTTTACCACCGAACTATATCCCCAGCCGTTTTTATTTTTTGTTTTGAGACAAGGTCTCACTAAGTTACTCAGGGCCCCGCTAAATTGTTGAGGCTGGCCTTGAACTTGCGATATACCTGGCTTCATTTTTTTTTAAGTGTTCAGAACTTTTGTCTATGTTTTATTGGATTATTTGTCACCTTATTGAGTTGTATTATTAGTTCTTTGTGTATTGTAGAGGCAAGTTACCATATATGTTTTTACAAATGTTTTCTCCCATGTTGTGGAATGTGTTATCACTTTATTGATGGTATTGTTCATAACACAGTTTTAATTTTGATGAAGTTCAGTTTATCCACTTTTTAATTTACGGGCAGTGTTTTTGGCTATCTATAAAGTTAGACTATTGTTTCTAAGATCATGAAGATTTTCTTTTCAAGAAATTTTATATATTTTTACCTGCTACATTTAGGTCTGTTAGCCTTTTAGATTGGGTTTGTGTGTGGGTATGTATGCACTGGGGATTGAATTCTTGCGTGATCTACCACTGAGTTACATCCACAGCTCGGATTTTGGTATTGCTGTTGTTTTGTTTTTTGTTTTTTTTTCCACCAGGGATTGAATCCTGGGCTGCTTAGCGACTGAACCATATCCCTGAGCCTTTTTATTTTTTAATTTTGACAGGGTCTCACTAAATGTTTAGGGCCTCCCTAAGCTTCTGAGGCTGGCTTTGAATTGGCAGTCCTCCTGCCTCAGCCTCCTGAGTCACTGGAATTACAGATGTGTGTTCCCACATCTGGCCTTTTAGCATTTTTTATATAGAGCCAGGCAAAGGTTGAAGTTTTTGTCCCCCCCTCCCCCATGGTTGTCAAATTATCTGTTCAGTCAGTCAGTTTGGGTATAGTGTTAATAAAGAAATAAGAATGGTCTCTGCCTAGTAGTAATATCTTGGGATGCTATGAAAGACAGACACATGAAAACATAAATTGCATTGTGTATAATGGTTAGAACCATAAGCATATATAGCTTAATGTTCAGATCCTGGCTCTGCTGCCATCTGACTCAAAGAGCTCAAGAAGTGGTGGCTGTTATTCTATACTGAATCAGAAATTGGACATTGAACAAGAAAGTAAGTTAGCTTCAGAAGAATGATAAAGTATCAAGGAAGGATCTTTTATTTATCCCTTTTTCCTTTTTTTAAAGAGAGAGAGAGAGAGAGAAAGAATAAATTTATTTACTTTTTCATCTGGCCTTTGTTTCTCCAGCATGTAGTTGTGTATGTGGTGCTGGAGTTCAAACTCGGGTCCTCACGCATACAGGCAAGTGCTCCAACCACTGAGCCACTGCTCCAGCCCTATTTGTCCCATTTTAGAGGTGAAGAAAGTATTATAGAAGGAGGCTAAATAATTCGCCAAAGGACACACAACTGGAAAGATTCTTAGTGTGTGTTTAAAATTAGCTTCACATCTTGAAATGTTTGTTTTAGGTTGAGTCTCGCATGTATAGCAGTATGCTAGACATTTGAATGTTTTTCCACAGCAAAAAACTGCTTTGGCACTTGCAAACAACATTTAATGGAATAAAGGAGGTTACTGTTAAAGTTGTCATGCAGATTAACATTAGGTTATCTAATACATAAAGGGTGTTGACCGTTGTCTTTTCTCAAAATTTTTCATGTTAGGCTTCTGAACCTAAAAAGCAATAATGAGTAAATCTGCAGTATTTCTGTGTCCATTGTACTCTTCTACCTAGTTGGTTCCTGTTAATTTTATAAGATTATACATAATAGCCAGGTGTGGTGGCACATACCTGTAGTACTGGCAATTTGGGAGACTGAGGCAGCAGAAAGATTACAAGTTTGAGGTCAACCTCAGCAACTTGGTGAGGCTCTTTCTCAAAAATAAAAAATGGGTGAGAGAGACAGGGATATAGCTTAGTGGTAAAATACCCCTGGGTTCAATCCCCAATACAGAAAAGAAAAGATTGGACAGAAATTTCAATTTTGTGAGTAAAAAATTGTCAGATTTTTTACTGGCATTTTCATGTTTGTTGAACCCACACAAATCATAGATTGTGTTAACCTCCCTCCTTGTTAAATTGCTGCTTCCTGTAATTGCTGTAAAAGAATAAATGTTAACAGGATAAATTAAACTACAAGAACATTGATGTACCATGTCACTGTGCTTAGTTTAAGAAATGATGTATGTAATCCTTATGGAGCCCACAGATGCGGAGGGGTCAGTTTAAACAAATCATTACAATTTTGTGTGATAATTAAAATAATACTGAATACAGAATGGTGAAGAATTGCTTTCATGGCTCTTTGTGAATCTGGGAGTAAAAGGGTACACTTCAAGAAGAGTCATTTGATGTTTTATAGGTGTGGATTTTACAATCTAAAATTATTGATGTTACTACTTCAAGGTGGAACTTTCAAAAAAACACTTTCATGATGAGTATACAATTAGACTGTCAACTAATTATGATAGCTTCCGGTTCATCCCTATTTCATAGCAGCATGATTTGTGGGTAGATTAGGGAATTTCAAATGTGATTGCTGAGGGGCTCAGAAGTTGGAGCACTTGCCTGGCATGCATGAGGATGTGGATTTGAACCCCAGCACCACGTACACAACTAAGTGTCGGAGAAACAAAGGCCAGTTTTCTTAAAAAAAGAAAAAGTGATTGTTGAAATTTATTGAACAGCATTTTTTGAAGTTCAGACTCATAGGTCTATACCTTTACTTAGAATGTTCTAAGTCACTGTTTTTATCTTGTCCTTAAATAGTGTCCTTAATCTTTTCACAAAGTTTAAGAGTAAACTTCATTGACATTTGTTATTGAAGACTCATACACAGATTCTTGGTTGTTTTGCATACTACTTTGACGGTATTTTCCACCAGTTTTTGGGCATTAGGCTCTGTAGAGATTCTCAGGAAAAGCATATATGCCATTGATTTATGCATACATTTTGGCTCAGAAGTAGAACTCTCTTTCTGCTAAGTATATTGGAAAAGACATTATAAATTATGATAATCTCTACTAGATTAAGAATCAGTTGACATAATTATTGGTCCAGTTATGCCATTTACCTGTTGGGATTGTTTTGTGCAAGTACCTTAAACATTCCATGTTACCTCACAGGGTTGTTTTGAGCATTATATGAGGTAATAAAATATATGTGTTAAACTGCAAAGGATATGTGAACTGTTACAATAGTATTATTTTAGATGAAGTCACAGGTCATTGTTATTAAATTAACACTATTTTTCCTAGGTTTTTTTTTTTTATGAGAGAGGGACAGAGAGTAAAAGAATCAGTTTTATTTAGTTCTTTAGGTAGCTTTCCTTGCTCTGACACTTTGTTGTGTATGTGGGGTGCTGGACTTCAAACCTGCATCCTTGCCAGGCAAGTGCCATAGCTGCTGAGCCACTGCTACAGCACCTTTCCTAGCCTTTTTTTTTCAGAAGATAGGGACAGTGAGAGAGAAACAATTTTTATTTAGTTTTTCATGTGGCCTTCATTGCTTGGAGACTTTGCTGTGTACATGGTGCTGGGGTTTGAACTCCCATACTTGTGCATGCCAGGCAAGCGCTGTGACTGCCAAGCCTCCGCTCCAGTCCCTTTCCTAGCTTTTTTTTTTTTTTTTTAAAGAGAGGACAGTGAGAAAGAGAGAGAGAATCAATTTTTATTTAGTTTTTTACATGGCTTTCATTGCTCTGACCTTAGTTATGTACGTGGGTGCTGGGGTTTGAACCCGTGTACTTGCGCATGCTGGGCAAGCAGCCTTAACCATCAAGCCACTGCTCCAGCCCCCTCCTTTCCTAGGTTTTTACAAAGAAGTTAATACCATTTTTATCCTTTAAAATACCTTATTCAACAATGCATATTCAAGTATTTCAAAGTAAAATCTGCTAGTGTTTTTGATCACACAAGTTGAAACATACTTAAAAGCTAGCAATATATAAAATTCTTTTGTAAGATTATTAGGTGGACCTTGTCCAATGCTATTTAAAAGGCATTGTGTATAAGTATGTGTTCATACAATACACACCTGTCTCCTTGTGCTTTTTTTATTTCTTTTTTTATTTTTTATTTTTTAAAGGGAATCCATTTAGTTTTTTGTGTGGCGTTCTTTGTTCTAACACTTTGTTGTGTACATGGTGCTGGGGTTTGAATCTGAATCCTTGCATATGCTAGGCAAGCGCTGTAACCGCTGAGCCACCACTCCAGCCCCTCCTTGTGCTTTCTTTATCCCTCTGCTTATAAGGTTTAAATGAATGTGTATTTGGAATTGTTTTTTCTTAGATGGAGATGGAGATGGTGATGGAGCAAGTGGAAAGAAGAAGAAAAAGAAGAAGAAGAAGAGAGGACGTTAGTGTCTTAAGTTAATCTTACTTGGTAATAGCAGTTATTAACCAACAGGTTTGAAGAGTAGAAGTTGTTTAAAATTCTGATATGTGTCAGGGAAATAAACTTGGGCTTAAGAGAGGTAGAATTTAGGGAAACTAATTATATAGCAAATACTTTGGTTTAATAAACTTTTTGGTATTTTCTTTAACTGTTTTTCAAGTAAAAGATGTTTATGAGTCGGTTACATTTAATCATAAATTAGGGATGAGTTTCTAAAAATTTTATAAATTAAAACTTGCATAATTCAAGGTTGTGTTTGGTTTTTTTTGTTTTTGTTTTTTTTTTTTTGGTCAGGGATGGCTGAGTGGTGGCCCCATGTGATAATAGGGTGACAGGGTTTGCAGTTTATCTGCCAACTTTGAAATTTTGAGTTTTTTGAGGAATAGTTAATAAGGAATCCCATTATTTTAAATTGTATGCATATCGTGAGATTTTATAAATAAATTCTTATACTATTTTGAATATATATAAAATATGATTCTACTTGTATTATGTTTCCAGAAATGACATAACCAAATATCTTTGAGTCTGAAAACACATTAGGGAGTCTAAGGAGAGACTATGTAGTATTGAGGAATAAAGATTAAATTGAGAATTAGAACATGTAAGTTCTAATAATCTTGGATGCACTTTGTATATTGGGGATCATTAAATGTCTGGTTATGCCTTCCTTTAAAATTTTTCAGGCTAAATTTTATGAATCAGAATTTGGGGGACTTGACTTCCATTTTTATCTGTTTTTGAGAGAAGTACTTAACTTATATTTTAAGGAAACTTTGGCCTCTGTCAGCCATTTCCCTAGTGTGTCACCTCGGGTGGAATTGGAATAGTTTGTCTTTTCTTGTGTGCATCCTTGCTAGATCCTTGTACTCTCATATAAGGATATCATTCCTTCTTCTAGCTTATGAGGACACATAAATCTGTATTTTGTGAGCACAAGTTAATTATTTCCCATGAGTTTTCCAGGTATTCTAATGTCCTATTCCTTCCATTCAAAAATCATTAATAGTGTGGTTGTGAAGGGTAGGGAACGTATCTCTCTGGTAGAGCACTTGCCTAGCACATGAATAGCCTTGGGTTCTATCCCTCATACAACTTTAAAAAAAAAAAAGGAAGGAATTGAGAGATGATGAGGGATACCTATTTCTCCAAATACTCTAAAGTTGCTCTCTAATGAAAGCAGGCTGGTAAGGAGGATGGTTATGGGGCTGTTTTTTACTTGGCCTTTCATAGAATTCTTCCACTGAGATGTTTTGGTAGGATTGGTGCAGTTGTGCTTCCTCTTAAGTATTGTTGAATTTTATAATTCATCCCCACCCTCGCCTCTCCCTTCCCACTTCTCAGTACTGGGGATTGAATCCAGGGTGCTCTGCCACTGAACTACATTCCTAGCCCTTTTTGTATTTTATTTTTGTTTTGAGACAGGATCTTGCAAAGTTGCTGAGGCTGGCATTGACTTGCAATCCTCCTGCCTCAGCCACCCAAGTTTCTGGGGTTACAGTTGTCCACTACTGTACTGCTTTTTTTGTTTCTTTTCCTTTTGGGGCTTGAACCCAGGGTATATTGTGCATGCTAGGTAAGCACTCTATCACAGAGCTACATCCCCCAGCCCTTTCATTACATTTCTTTATTAGTGCTCTTTTTTTTTTTTTTTGCAGGGGAGAGGGGAGGTTGAACCCAGGAACACTTTATGATTGAGCTACATCCCCAGTTGCTTTTTTTTTTTTTAAAGACAGAATAAGTTTTATTTATTATTTCATCTGGCCTTTGATTCTCTGACCCTTAGTTGTGCATGTGGTGCTGGGGTTCAAAACTGGGTCCTTATGCATGCCAGGCAAGTGCTCCAACCGCTGAGCTCCAGCCCCCCAGTTCTTTTTATTATTTATTTTGAGACCGATTCTCAGTAAGTTTCTGAGGCTGGCCTTGGATTAGGATCATCCTGTCTCAGCCTCCTGAGTTGCTGGGATTACAGGCATACCTCACTGCACTTGAGACTCTCTTTTTTTTCTGGCCTCAGTATCAAGAATAATTGTGTTTTTTCCTGCATAATTGATTGGTTTTGTCTCAGAACCACCATGAACTCTGCAAATAATCTGGCTTTTGTTTACTGACATAATGTTGGCTACTAGGAGGCCAAGAGTCAAATTTGTGGTTTTTTGGTATTGGCCTTATTTTAGGTTTTATTTTATCTTTTTCTTGTTTTGACTTTTGCTTTCTAATTTATTTGTTTTTTAGTTGTAGATGGACTACCTTTTTGTTTTATTAATTTTGTGTGTGATAAGGATGGAATCCAGTGCGTCACACATGTTAGGCAAGCACTCTGCCACTGAGCTATAAACCCCAGTCCCTCCAATTTACTTTAAATGTCTCTTATTTGTATATTTTTGATATCCTGATAGGGTACCTTAAGTCACTCTTGCAATAAGGCAAATAATGTGATCCAGGTTAGTTCACTGCCCTCATTTTCCTCATCTACAAAGTGAGAGAATTATAAATAATAGTTCATAACTACAAAAGAGAATTATAAATAATAGTTCATAACTGCAGTAAGATTATTATAGCTTATTTATTGTTCTATATAATTTGGGAGGTGAAGGGTATAGCTTTGTGATGGAGCATTTGTTTGACATGTGTGAGGTCCTGGATTTATCATCTCACCTCTCTCCTGCCCCCCAGTCCTCAAATATAAGTGCATTATAAATTTAAAGGTTGTTCAGGATTTCGTGTGATTTCATTTTGTAAATGAGATAATTGAGGCTTGGCGCCTTTTAGTTGTGTTACCTGAATCATGGCTAATAACTGGTAAATGATAAGACTTTTAACTCTGATATTCTGATTACAAATTCTGTTTTTCCTTCTTTTTCTTTTTTTTTTTTTTTTTTTTTTTTTTTTTCTTTTTAAGATACTGGGATTAACCCAGGAGTGCTTTATAACACTGAGCTACTTCCCCTGTCCTTTTTATTTTTTATATTGAGAAAGGGTCTCACAAAGGTGCTGAGGTTGGCCTAGAACTTAGAATCTCCTTGCCTCAGCCTCTTGAGTAGCTGGGATTACAGATGTGCACTTCCGCACCTGGCTATATTTTTTTTCTGTCTCTTTTTTAGTCCTTTAACAAGCCTTAATTTGTAGGCAGTATAGAAGGCATCTTTATCACATATGTAGAAGAGACAAGCTTTGACAAAAAAAAAAAAAAAAAAAAAAAATTTTCAGTGATTTCAGAAGACCAAAATAACTAACTAGTCTTTTTTTGGGACAGGGGTACTGGGGATTGAACCCATGGGGAGCTTAACCACTGAGCTATATCTCTAGGTCTTTTTATTTTTTTGAAACAGCTTTTTTGAAACAGCTAAACAACTAGTCTTTTAACCAGTGATAATACTTCCCTGAAAATCAGGATTTGGCTCAGCAGTTATAGCGCTTGCCTGCCATGCGTGAAGACGTGGGTTTGAACCCCAGCACCACATATACAACAAGGTGTCGGAGCAACCAAAGCCAAATGAAAAACTAATAAAATTGATTCTTTCTCTCTATCTTAAAAAAAAAGAAAAAGAAAGAAATGCTCAAAGTTTATAGAGATAGATACAAAATTAGTACAGGGTGATTTGGATCCTCAAGAGTTTGAGTGCTGATGCAGAGTGAACCAGAAAAGCGAGGAGCCTTAAGTTATTTTAGTAACAATAGGAATTGTAGAATCTACAATATAGTCTTTTAACTAATTATTCCTTATTTGACAAATTAATGTAAGTCAGTTCTGGCACCATTTAAAATAAACATTGACAAATTCAAGATTGGCAGATTTGGGTAAAAGTGATGAGATAGTCATATCCCTTAAAGTGGTTCCTCTTCATAGGGAGGAGTAGCAATGCATAGTCAATTTTTTTTTAACTTCAAAGAATAAAGCTAGGACTAATATAGGAAAGTGACTGAGAGAGAGAGAGAAATGTGAGAAGAGTTTTCTGACAAATTGTGCTCCCAAAATGAATGGATTTTAGCTTGAGAGAGAATGATGGGTTTCTTTGTTAGTATTTCAGTTCCATCTGTAAGGAATGTTTTAGAGAATTCCTAGATTCAATGTGAGTCTGAATTAGATAATCTCTAAAATCTTTTTTAACTTTGTAATTCTGTTTCCTCTTAGGAATATGTAATAAGAGGAAGTGTTTCCCAATTTTACTTGCCCATATTAAATGTTATCATGTGAAGAGAGAACTAGTTGGCTCCCATGAAATACTACTTCTGGATTGAAGGAGGGAGCCAAACAGCAATTTCTTAGATCATCATTGGTTTGCCTCAGTACATGATTGTATTTTGTTTATGTGCCTCCTTTTTCCCCTTTGCAGAACAGAAAGGGCAAAATATATGTTAAAATTTAAGAAAAAATTAATAACATATGAACTACATCAGTTCAGTAGTTGGTCATTGCTTTAAGTATATACACTGAAAGTCATATATTGCTGTGTAAATTAGCTCTCATACAACCTCTTGACATTCCTTGCATACAGCATTCATTATTAAGAGGCAGGATAAGGACTGTATGTCATTTTTATATATTTTTAAAAGTTTCTAGAAAAAAGTCTCTATTTTCTTAAAGCATTTTGATGTTTTTACAGGTTGAGTATCCCGTCTCCCAAATACTGGGGTCTAGCAGTGTTTCAGATTTTTTATTTTTTTTAGGAGTTTGAAATACTTGCATATACATAATGGGCTATTTGGGGATAAGACCCAAGTCTAAACCAAAGTTTAAAAATGAATTATATTTATGTTTCATATGTACATAGTCCAAAGATAATTTTATATAGTAATTTTAGTGTGCTTGCATTTTGACTGTACCTTACATGAAATAAGGCATGGAATTTTCTACTTGTGGCAGTATCTCAGTGTTTAGAAGTTTTCAGATTTTGGGACATTTTGGATTTTTGGATTACGGATGCTTAAATTTTTTATAATTTGGGAAATAATGTCTAAGATGTTTGCCAAGTGCTGTAACTTTTTTCAAGTATCTGGAAATTTTGCATGTGACTGACTTTCAACATCGACAGTGTATGCTTTTAACTTCTAATAGTCCAATGGAGTAATGGGTTTTCACTTATTAATATATAATAGAATTACTTATTTTCTTGTTACATTTTTGTTTTTTATTTGTGAAAGCCAACGTCTGTGCTGTTGCATCTCTGGTACAGTAAGTGGATGTGAAAACATTGGAAATGTGCTTTTCTACTAAAGCATATAATGTTTAAATACATAATGGTTTTCTGAGGAGTTAAAAGATTTCTTTTTTTCAAGCAGCAGTAAGTCAGAGAGGACGGCCAGAATGGTGAAGTGTATTCTGTTTTTAACTGTAATATGATAGCAGAGAAGTTAAAATTGGGATATATAACAACAATTAGAATTGAGAAAGCTGTAATAACCGCTTAATTTTATTTTTGATTGTAGAAGTTAATGCTGTATTTGTATCTCACAGCAAAAGTTCAAACAGACCCTCCCTCAGTTCCGATATGTGACCTGTATCCTAATGGTGTATTTCCCAAAGGACAAGAGTGTGAATACCCACCTACACAAGATGGGTAAGGATCATAAAATATCTTTCTGTTTGACTTTTGCCAGTTTTAGTATAGCAATAAAGCAGATATGATTGATCTCAAAATTTTGCTCTACTACTTTATTAAAAGCTTATGAATTTGTTGTAAAAAAAAAAAGAGTAGATACCCTCTTAGCCAAAATGGGGCCAGTAGGCAGTTGGTTAATGAAAAAACTATGTTAAAGTGGGAGTCCCCACCCCAAAACATCTTTCTAGATGAAAGATAATATGTTTTTCACCTTTCAATATTTTAGCATGGATTTGCAGTGGATTCCACTTTTTACTTCATAAACTGTATTCATAATGCATTACTTACAGTTTCTATGTTGGGTTTCTGTGAAGAGGAGTGGTAAGAACTAAGTGATCTGGGGGTTGATGCCTATATCTTTACATATTTTTCCCCCAAACCATTTATGATTAATAATTTGACAAAAGTGGTTTTGTTTTGTTTTAGTACTAGGGATTGAATCCAGGGGTCCCACTGAGCCACACCCCCAACCCTATATATTTTATTTAGGCCTTTGGGTTTTGTGTGTGTGTGCATGTGCACATTTTACCACTGAACTGTTTCTAGACCTTTTCATTTTTTATTTTGAGACGGTTTTGCTATATTGCTTATGGCTTTGGTTAAAATTGTTGAGGCTGGCCTCGAATTTGTGATGCTGCTGTCTCTGCCTTCTAAGTCATTGAAATTATAAGCCTGTGTCACCATGCCCAACTTGATAGAAGTGTTTTGGTTTGGGTTTTTTTTGTTTGTTTGTTTTGTTTGTTAATGAATACTGTCCTATTTATTTACTTGTACACTGACTTCTTTCAAACATAAAGTGGCATCATACAAAAGTAAAAGTATTTCTATACTCAAATGTTTGGCTGCTCCTTTTTTTTTTTTTCCTTTTAATTAATCAGAGATTTCATGTAGAGCCACAACCTCTATTTAATAGGTTAAAACTTTCAGGTTTACTTTAATCACTATTTTCTATGTTACAAGTTCCATGTTTTCAAGGGTTAGGCAGACCTTAATATAAGTTCATTTGTTTCATTAAAGTCAAAATCACACCACCTTCTCAAATAAATGGTCTTTTTCTAAGTTACAGTGCTTCAAACTGAAATATACCAGAAGAGGGTCATGTAATGACAGTGGCTGAGAATGCAGTGATGCAGCTGCAGGCCGAGAAATGCCAAGGGTTGCCAGCCACCACCAGAAGCTAGGAGAGGCAAGCGGGATGCTTCCCAGGTTCACCGAGAGCCTGGTACAATCATAAGCTTGATCTCAGGCTTCTGGACTTCAGAATGTATGACAATAATTCCTTATTGTCTGAAGTCATCTGGTTTGTGGTACTTTGTTATGGCATCTTAGGAAATCAGTATAAATGCTGGTCCACAATTAATTGCCATAAAATACTCTAGAATAGTTATTGGTCATCCTTGTTTGTTGTACTGGGAAGAACATATCAAAATGCAATGAAAGAGTAATTCATGATTCACCTTCATTGTGTTTGATAGTTGAAAATAATTCCAAATTTAAATTTAACCATACAGAAAAAGCTAAGCAATTAAGTTATTTTCAGAAATAAGTCTTTCAATATTTTGTCATATTTTATAGCAGCTTCTTTTATTGGTTAAAAAAACCTAAGCCCATACACAAAATTAAGAACATGTTTAGATGCCTAAACATGTTTGAAAGAACGTTTTAGTCTATTTTGACTGAGTTAAAAAAAAAAAAAAAAGCAATGCAATTTTTAAACACTGTTTTGAAAACCTAAAAGTGCAGCAATATAGTTTACTTTATCTATGAAATTGTGCAATTCCAGTTCAAAACTGGTAAGGTCACAACAAACTGACTCAAGCAAATGCACACACGTCTGCACTACTTGATGCTGATGTTCACTTAACTGTTAGTTTGCACTTAAAACACAATAGGTATAAATAGGAATCACCATAGTAGAGGCCCAATTTTAATTCTAATGTATGCAGTATTGAGAGTCTGGAAGAAACTAAATTGGAAGGGGAAACAATTCAAAATATCCAGACAGTTTGGATGTTAAGGATTTCCCTGGTTTGTGACCTTAATTTGATTTGATTTTGTTATTCCTATTTTAAGTGAACACCACAGAGTTTCAAAATTTTAGACAATAGTGTCAGAACAGGATGTGGTTACCATACAAAGCTTTAATTCAAAATGTGGATAAAGAAAAACTTTAACTAAATTTTATGTGCATAAGAGTTGAAAAATCAGCCACCTTAAAGAGAAATTGATTCTAAAATTTATAAAACCTATAAATAATCAGAGGCTAAACCACTATGTTAAAACAGATTTTCTAGCAAGTAAAAATCTTGCAGTTTAAACATACACTTGTATCCACTTTAGATACAAGACAAAACTCACTCTTTAAAGTGGTTTCACCTTGACAGATACATATTTTTGCAATGAATGCATACCTGCTATATGCATTGTTTGTCAGTAAAAACACCCCAGTTTGTTTAGAAAGCTCTGATGGCATCTGTCTCATAACTAATTAAGTTTAAATTTTCTGTCCCTTCACATCAGTGCATTGGGAAGTGATATCCAGTAAACAAGAGCAACAAAACCATTTCTGTGAGAGCACAAATTATCTAGTTTACTATTTTTCAAATCTTAAGGGTTGGAGCAATGGCTCAGTGGTTTCAGCACTTGCCTTACATGTGTAGGGACATGAGTTCCTACCCCAGTACCATGTACACAGCAGTATTGGAGCAACAAAGTCCAAATGAAAAACTAAATAAAATTGATTCTCTTTTTCTCTCTCTCAGTGTCTTCTCTCTCTCTTAAAAGAATGTTCAGATCCATATTCATTCATTAATAACTGGGTCAGACAATTTACTAAAAGCAGTACCTTTATATAGTAATACCAGATTTTGCAGAACTACTTAATGATCACTGCAAATCAGGGTTATGTTAAATAACTGCATATTATTCCTCTACACAGATCCCTGTTTAAATTTTCTAATATGCGCAGATGATTTTAGAGCAGAATCTGAATGAATTTTCTCAATATGCAGAGTGAAGTCTTATAATACTTCTAAATAGTTGCTGGTTTGTTGCCAACCACATTGTCAAAAGCACTGGTTACTAAGTAAAAAATGTTTTAAGACTAAATTACAGTAAACATGAAAGCTCCACAGTTTATACCCACTATATCAGATTAGAACAAAAATATTAACTCCTGAATGCTGAAAGCAAGATTTTTTTTTTTTTAAACATCACCAGTGAAAGTTTTAGAGCTTTGCAGTTTTGTTTTTCTTGTTTGGTTTCCTTTGTAGACAGGGACTCTTGCTTTCAACTTAAACAGAAGTTCAAGTCCATAACAGGTTGCAGCTCAGGTATAAGATCATGCATGGTGTTTGATTATTTCAAAAAAGCAAGAGATAGAACTGTTTTTTTAATGGTTTGTCTTTTTTGTGGCTCTTCAGAATAGTCAGTGTTTTAGTCAGCTTTTTCAGTGCTCTGACAAAATGATCCAACAAGAACAATTTTAGGGGAGGAGAAATTCATTTAGGGACTCACGGTTTCAGCGGTTATTATCCACAGAAAGCCAGCTCCATTCTTCAGGGCTGGAAGTGAGGCAGAACATCATGGCAGAAGAGTGTAGAGAAGCAGTTCAAGGCATCACACTGGGAAGCAGAGAGATTCCACTTGCTAGATACAAAATCTGAATCTCAAAGGTCTCAGCCACACCCTACCTGCTTTCAGTTCCTAGTTAATCCCTATCAGGGAATCACTCACTGATAGGGTTAAGGCACTCATAACCTCAGCCTTTTTGCATTGTCTCACTTACTGAGCTTTTGAGGGACACCTCACATCCATAACAGTCAGTTTAATTTCCATAGAAGCAGTTCTTTTTACGTAGCCTATTACTGAATTGCATAATTACAGCAACAAATACAAATGACTTACACAGGTTTGGGAACAAACTGACCTAATTCTTAGAGAAGTGGTCTGTGAGGATAATTTCAACTGGTCAGCAAAAGCTTATAGTGGAATCATGTAGACTGAGAGTATAGAAACTGGGACCAAACTATCTGTATTTGAATCCCAGTTTTAACACTTTAGATTTGTGATCAGGACAAGTAATTTATTGTGTCTGCTATCATTTCCTCTTCTGTATAATGGACATTGGGTAATAAGCTTGCCATGAGGAATGATAGCATGCGTAGTGCATTTAGATAACAGATGCATTGAGAGCGTTAAGTAAGTTAGTTGCTGTTACTGCTTCCAAAATAGTAACCTGTCATTCACAAATATTTCAAATACCATGGTCATTGGTAATTATGTTTACAGTAATTGGTTAAGAAAGCTTCTATTTTGGGACTGGAGTGGTGGCGGTTATGGCGCTTGCCTGGTATGCGCAAGTACACGGGTTCAAACCTCAGCAACCACGTACGCAGCTAAGTGTCAGAGCAATGAAAGCCATGTGAAAAACTCAATAAAAATTTGATTCTCTCCTCTCTCTCTCTCTCTCTGTGTCTCACTGTCCTTCCCTCTTTAAAAAAAAAAAACTATTATAGTGTTTTTGTTTTTGTGGGGATTTTTTGTTGTTGTTGTTTTTTGTTTTTGGTATATAAAGATACCCTAGTTTTTCTTTAAACATAAAAAAGAACATAATGTTGTTAACTTTTCATCTCTCAATTTTTATTTAGCTTTTCACGTGGCTTTCGTTGCTCCGAAACTTCATTTTGTATGTGGTGCTGGGGTTCAAACTTGCGTACCTGTGCATGCCGGGCAATGCCATACCACTGAGCCACCGATCCAGCCCAAAATGTGTACTTTTTAAATGTCACAGATACATGTAATTGTACATTAATCACAAATTCTTATATGTAGAATTTGATCACATATATCTTTAAATATGATTTTTTATTTTTTTGCTTGTTCCTTTTTCTTTCCTTCTAGATCCATGTTAACCACCTAGCAGGTAGCCTTTCATATTTTTCTTTTTTTCTTTGTTTTTTTCTCTTTTGACATTATTTATTGGGGAATAACTCAGAACCACACACATCTCCATGCCTTTGATTTAATCATGTTTTTTTAAGAAATTTATTTGTTGAACAATCAAACATGCTTCCAACAAAACAATATAATGTATTTATATTCTGAAAATTAGATTTACCCCTTAGAGCCCCCCACCCTGTCCCTCCTCCCACCTCCTCCTTCCCAGTACATCTGTACGAAAGCCTTAGGTTGTATGTCACTACACTTTTTCAGGGTTTAATACATGAGAGTTGACCACCTTTCGCGGTGGTTAAGGTTTAGCTCCAGCCTCCACAGATGAGTGAAGACATTCAACCCTTGGTTCTCTGGGTTATTCTGACTTCACTCAGCATGATTTCTTCCATAGCCGTCCATTTACCTTCAAAGGCTGCAATATCATTGTTTCTAATTACTGAGTAGAATTCCATGGTGTATATGTACCACAGTTTTTGGATCCATCCATCCAGTGAGGGGCATCTGCATTGGTTCTATAATTTAGCCATTGTAAATTGAGCTGCTGTGAACATTGATTTCGCTGTGTCACTGTAATGTGCTGATTCTAAATCCCCTGGAAAAATACCCAGTAGAGGAATAGTGGATCATGTGGTGGGTTCATCCCTAGTTTTTTGAGGATTCTCCACACTGCTTTCCAGAGGGGCTATACCAGTCTGCAGTTCCACCAACAGTGTGCTAGTGTACCTATCTCTCCACAACCCCTCCAGCATCTATTTTTGTTTATTTTCTTCATTTTTGCCAATCTGACTGGTGTGAGGTGAAATCTTAAAGTACCTTTCATTTGCATTTCTCTAATTACTAGTGATTTAGAACACTTTCTCATGTATTCATTGGCTTGATCAATGTCCTATGTTGAGAAGTTTCTGTTTAGTTCTTTGGTCCATTTATTGATTGGGTTGTTTGTGTTTTTGAAGTTGATATTTTTTTTAGGATTTTGTAGATTCTGGATATGAGACCCCTGTCAGAAGACTCACAGTCCATGATTCTCTCTAATTCTGTAGGAAACCTCTTGACTAATTTGATATTTCCTTGGCAGTGCAAAAGCTTTTTAGCTTTATGACATCCCATTCACTGATTTTTTGCTTTACTTCCTTCATTTTAGAAGACATGTTGAGAAAGTCTTTGCCTACTCTCAAATGCTGAAGTGTTAGACCTAATTTGTCTTCCATCAGTTACAAGGTAGCTGGTTTAATTCCTAGCTCCTTGATCCATTTTGATTTGATTCTCGTGCAAGGAAAAAGATATGGGTCTAATTTCAACTTTCTGCAAGTGGCTGACCAGTTTGTCCAGCACCATTTGTTGAATAGGTTCTCTCATGTAATATTTTGTCCCCCTTCGTCAAAAATCAGATGTTTAAAGATTTGAGGGTTTGTTTCAGGATCTTCTATTCCATTGGTCTTCTATCTTGATATCAGTACCACGCTGTCTTTATTACTACAGCTCTATAGTATAGTTTTAGATCTGGTATAGCAAAACTGCCTGTTTCGTCCTTCTTGCTTAGTAATGTTTTGCTATTCTGGGTTTCTTATTGTTCCAAATGAATTTGAGAATTGCCTTTCCTATATCTGTGAAGAATGACTGGTATCTTAATGGGGATTGCATTGAATCTATATATTGCTTTTGGCAGAAGAGCCATTTTTATTATATTAATTCTGCCTAACCAAGAGCATGGAACATCTTGCCATCTTCTTAGGTCATCTTGGATTTCATTCTTCAATGTCCGATAATTTTCGTTGTAGAGATCTTTGGCTTCCCTTGTTAGGTTAATTCCCAAGTATTTTATGCTTTTCGAGGATATTGTGAATGGGACTGATTTCCTAATTTCTTCCTCTGCCCTATTATTGTTAGTATATAGGGAAGCTGTTGATTTATGGGTGTTGATCTTGTACCTGGCCACTTTGCTAAATCTGTTTATATGTTCAAGCAGTTTACTGGTGGGATTTTTTGGATCTTCCAGATACAGAATCAAATCATCAGCAAAAAGGGAGAGTTTGACTTCCTCTCTTCCTATTAATATCCCTTTGATTTCTTTCTCTTGCCTTATTGCTCCTGCTAGGATCTCAAGAACGATATTGAATAAAAGTGATGAGAGCAGACAGCCTTGTCTTGTTCCCAAGTTTAGAGGAAATGCTTTCAGCTTTTCTCCATTTAGTTTCATACTAGCCGAGGGTTTAATGTATATAGCCTTTACATAGTTCAGAAAAGTTCCTTTGATCCCTATCTTCTCTAGAATTTTGAGCATAAAAGGGTGCTGAATTTTATCAGGCCTTTTCTGCATCCGTTAAGATGATCATATGGTTTTTGTCCTTGATTCTGTTTAAGTGGTGAATTACGTTAATTGTTTTGCGTATGTTGAACCAGCCCTGCATACCAGGGATGAACCCACTTGATCATGATGGATTATCTTCTTGCTAAGTTTTTGAATACAGTTTGCTAGAACTTTATTCAGGATTTTTGCGCCCAGGTTCATCAGGGATATTGGTCTGTAGTTTTCTTTTTTTGATGTGTCCCTGTTGGGTTTTGGTATCAGAGTTATAGTTGCTTCATAAACAGTATTTGGGAGAGTTCCCTCCTTTTCAATTTCTTGAAATAACTTAATAAGGATAGGTGTTAGTTCCTTCTCAGAAGTGCGGTAAAAATCTGCAGGGAATCCATCAGGTGCTGGGCTTTTCTTCTTTGGTAGACTTTTAATTGCAGTATGGATTTCAGTGCCTGTTATTGGGTTGTTTAGGAATTCAATATCATCCTGCATCAATTTAGGAATGTTGTATGTGTCTAGAAATTTATGCATTTCTTTCATATTATCTTATTTGGAGGTGTATAGATTTTGAAAATATGATCTTATAATTTGTTGGGTTTCCATGGGGTCAGTGCTGATCATTACCTTTTCATTGGAGATTTATTGATTTGCTTCATTTCCCTCCTTCTTTTAGTGAGATTGGCTAGGGGTCTATCTCTCTTGTTTATTTTTTCAAAGTACCAGCTCTTTGTTTCATCAATTCTTTTTTTTTTTTTTTTTTTTTTTTTTTTTTTTTTTTTTTTTTTTTTTTTTTTTTTTTTTTTTTTTTTTTTTTTTTTTTTTTT